>JARQSW010000427.1:2334666-2615207 GCA_030142375.1 Calameuta pallipes
GAAGCCAAGGATTTAAATTTTGCAATCTGCCTCCTTTGAATCATTGGTAGTAAACGAAGATTCATCAGTAAGAAAGCAAAAAACTAAAAAAAAATGAAAATGCTTCCTCATAGAGAGTCCTCGTACACTACTTACAATTCGGAGGAAGCAAATTGCAAGTTTCAACTTGCGGCTTGTTTTTATACTTAATGCTAGCTGTCAAATAAATTATTTACTATTTGTACTGTACGATTACGTACCGATCCGTCAATTCGTTTTATACCTAAATCCAACTTCTTATGATAATTTACTAGGCCGGATCCTGCATATTCTTATATCTGTGGGAGACGTTAGGTTAATTGAAAAAAATATACAGACACCATTGATCTAGTATGATAACATCATTTTATTATATTTAAATTGAAATCGGTTATAAATTATGGTGATGAGTTTGAATACTAGGACTAGGACAAATGGTTCTCGCTGCTTTGCTCTGTATACTTAATTGTTGTTTTTATGGTTGCAGTTGTTTTAATAATTCGATCGCGATTAATTTAATTAATTCCCTTTATCCCCCCCCCAACCCCCCTCCAGACATCCCCTCGCTACTTCTACGCACACACACATACAGGCATACACAGACTCGCACGTACATACTAGTAATTAAAAAAAGGAAATAATTAAAAAAATGCGTCCACGCGAGGGCGCGTTATTTTTTTTCTCATCACGGAAATCTCTGTTCGTACGTCAGCGCAGTCACGTGGTCCGTTGGATTGTTTTTCAAAATTGAAACTATGTGACCACTGATAGGCACGAGAAAAAAAATACGTTTTCAGAAAAAAAATATGCTGGTAATACTAAGACTAATAATAATAATAATAATAATAATAATAATAATAATAATAATAATAAATAGTCCTTCCCCCTACTATAAGGGAAAGGTCTTTGACACGTCGAGGGGAAAGGAGAGGGGAGAGAAGCGAGAAAAACAAAAGGAAAAGAATGCATGAGAATCACAAGAAGTTGGCAGTGATTGAAACTGAGTATATAACGATAAAATGACTTTTATTTCTTTGACGTTGCCAGCAACGTAGAAAAGTCATGGGAAAATTATGGTCGGTGTAGATAAATAAATTTTTTTTTCACCTATTTTCATTAACACCACGTGGGACAGTGTCACTGGAATTCTTGTTAGCATAATTGACGAGAAAAAAGGGAGGAATTTTTTTTAAACAAAGGTGAAGAGGAATGAACAAAATTTTGAAGAAAAAAAAAATAGATAAAAATTTAATCGGTGTGTATATAACGGTCGTACAAGCCCCCTGTCACTTTCTATCACAATTAGTAGCAATTAATAAATTACACAGCACAGCCAACGACCCACACAACAGATTTATTAATCGTATTGTATATGCATGATAATCATTAGACGTCACAGCACACGGGCAACAATGCGTGTCCTGTGATAAACGCGCACGAGGAAGAATTCAGTTTACTCGAAAAAATTAATGTATCCGTTACGTTAGGTTTACCTAGTACATATATGGTATATGCGTATGAAAGAGAAAAGAAAAATCATGGTAATCGGTTTTGCTTTTATTCTTAATAACGCTTTATGGATTTGTTTTCGTTTGTGACGTCACAGTGTATGCCTTATCAGTGATAACTGATATTTATTATCCCCTTGTCACTTTCATGTGCACCCATGCGCATTTACACTGCTGCTGTCTCGCTCTCTCTTTATTCACTTCATTCGCTCTTGGTCATTTATACTCGTGTGTCTTTCTCTCTTGCACTCGTACCAAAGATACAGCGATTCGATTGGCGATTGAGAAAGAAAATTTTTTTTCCATGCTTTCAAGGTGGACAGGATGAAATCGATGGTTTTATCGAATTTACGTCAAACACTCTTTGTATGTACGATGAATTTATGATATCCGTACAAAAAGAGGACTCTGACTATGGTTAGTAGAAAACGATTATTTATTTAGTAGCAAAAAAGTTTTTTTTTTTTTAGGAAAAAAGTCATGATCGATAATGATTATCAAAATGAATTTCTATCTGTTTACGCGAGTGGGGAAAGTTAAAAGAATTTTTGGAGAAAAGAAAATTCGTAAGTTGGGTTTATATTTCATAGTGGGAATATGATGGTTTTTTTTTTTTTTTGGTTATTTAATTCGGACATTTTATAAGACGTATATGGAATACGTTTGGTTTTTATTTGTGTAATTAGTATTGTATGTGGAGTTAATTCATACTTTTTGTTTCTCTTTCGTTTATTAATGCATATGTTTTGTATGTACGTATCGTACGTATGTATGTCTGTACGTGCATACGTTTTCATTGCTATTGGCTAATTGCATTCTTATTATCGATGGTTATCGATACTAAATAATTAATTGGATATTTCGATTGTGTAGTTTATATTTTTCTCTCTCGCTTTTTGGATTATCTTTAATCATGTCTTTTCATTTTTTTTTTTCCCCAAATATTATTTTCACGCCCAACTCTTATCTCCCAAAGTTATTGAAACTTTGTTCGAACACTTTTTGGCATCCATTACTCTTTCTCGGTGTGGTTGCAACTGCATGTTAAATACCGAATGAAATGTTTCATCAACGTTTCGTGTTTTATTTAGTTACAACTGCAAAATCACGTAGCTGCAAAGTTTATATCTGCGCGTGAATTTAATTTTATAATTTAAAAAATTCTCAGTAACTTCTTTTTTCTATATCGATCTTTTTTTTATCTCAGATAATTCTTTTTTTCACTTCGACGACTTGGCACGATACCTGAGAGTCTCGGCACGTAAAAGGCACTGTCTTTTCTGACGATGTTAGATTTTCGAAAATTGCGAGACTCTCCTGCCTCTTTCCTTCTTTCCTTCTGGTTTCCAGTAAACACGAGCATAAACATTTTAAGCGTTTCTCAGTGTCGTTTCAAATTATCATTTTCGACTGTATCCATGTTAGTTAATTTTAAAAATCTTCCACTTTTGTGTGAAAATCACAATTTTATATTTTAGTTTACATAAACTAATCCAGTCTGTTTGTTCATTTGTTGAGTCTATACAGTGCGTACAAAGATTTCATTCTTATTACCTGTTAAAAAAATTTGAATTTCCCGCCTATCTTTCCAATATTTATTACGAGACTCGAGTATCTCGATGCATAAATATAGATATAAAAAATTTTGACAAAATTCCACCACGCGTAATTGCAAGCACCAGTTTTCATCGTGACGTCAACAGATGCGACCGAAAAGTGTTGTAGGATATTTCGAGAAATTTTATTTATTTATTTCCCTATCAGTCTTTTAAGTGTTATTTTTTTTTCTTTCATTGGAATTTGAAAACAGCGATAAGGCATGTTAAGTGTATTTCAGTTGTTCCTTGGACTTTCCGTTCTCGCCTTCTAGTTTCCATAGTAATTTTCTTCCGCTTCGGTCACATCTGTTTGCGCGATTAAGGACGAATAAAAAACAAAAATTTTCTCACTCGTTACATCGAAGAGGGACAATCATTCTAATAAATAGTGACAATTTTCATACATTTTCTAAAAAATCAGCATCGAGAAAATAAAAGGGAACTATATCTAAAGTCAAAAATTCACGAATGAAAGACATCGTTTTAAATATTATACTACAAAAAAAAAAAGGAAATTTAATGATCGCAGAGTCATCGTACTTATTTATAATAGAAAATCTCATTAGCGATCAGCTACAAGGAAGAGACGCTGCACTACTATTTTATGTTCAGTTTTGCTATTTTGTGACTTAAAAAATTTCACAATTTCGCAAACGCGCCACACGTGCTTTTTCACACTCTTCTAATTATTTAAGTAAAGAAGACAAGAAAAAGGTAAGAAGCCATAGAAATCAATAATTATTATAACGTCGACACAGCCAAATCTTTGTTTAAACATTTGTTTCCCCATGTTGGCAGTTCCGATAAGATAAGTTAGTTCAATAATAGAGCGTGTTTACGTTTAACACTGTACCTCTTGTTTTCTCGTTAATCTTTCCCTTCAATTCTCCATGCTTTTTTTTTCTAATTTCTCCTCGCATTCGTTTTAACAGTATACTCACTCGACAACATTTTTACACCCAATTTCCTACTCTGTCTCTCTCACTCTCTCTTTATCTTTCGTTCTATCTTTCTCTCTCTCTCTCTCTCTCTCTCTCGTTCGCTCGCTCTTCTTACATGCGCACTTCTCGCATTCGAGAAGCGACATATTGTATCCATTTGTTATTTTTATTGATTAACAAAACTCGAGTGATAGCTCACGATCGTTTCCAGTCTACCGATATAGAAACACAAGCATTTCTAAAGACACACTATTTTCGTATTTCAACGAAATAAAATTCTTCCACGACAGAACAAAAATGAATATTTAAAATTTACATCGTTCCACTCCCAGCACTCGTATCAATCGTTATTAACTCAATAATCAATATACGGGAAACAATCGCGCAACTTCGTCACTTCCGCTCGTCCAGACGAGTCCTCCACTTCCGTTCCCCCCCGTTTCGCTTAATAAACTCATTGAACACTTGGTGGATCTTGCTAAAAAGAGGTGAGACTGGTTACGGGGTGATCGGACGCGTAAAACGTCAGCAGAAAATAATTCCGCCCCCCTCTCCCCTACCCAACGACCTCTTAATAATTACATGATAATAATTGATAGACAATTCTTTTAAATTTCAAACGACAGAATAAAACTCACTAACGGGCCTGAATTATTTTCTGCCATTACTACGTGCGCATGCGCATACATCATCCGGCCTGACACCCGTTCTTCACCTTTAAACGCGATATTTTCGTTAAATAGCCCTTTAATACACGCATGCACGGTTTTGCGACACAACTCAACACGGAAATTCGGCGCCATTACCTTGTTACTACAATAATAATTGCAATGGCACAACTTTACACCATGCAATAATAATATGTATCGTTATCACGTGGCGCGTAAACTTCTTGTTCCGTCGCTTATCATTCATCTTTTCAAATTTCTTCATTAATGTATTTATACGCAGATATAACAAACGCGGGCTTGACGTGGTTTCGCACGAAGTTTCGTCACGGAAGAGGAAAAGGACCATAATAACACATTTAATGGTATAATAATCAAGTGTCTCTCGTTCTCTCCTTAATCTTCCTCTCGCTTTATAGATCCCTTGTTATCCGTTTGATCGACAACTATGCATCGCATCTATTTTCCCCTTTTGTGTTCCAGACTTCCTCATTGATCTATCACGACTCGCCTCGTCCACTTTTTCGTCATTCGTTTTACCAAAATCTCATTCCCTTACTCTCTCATAATATCTATATTATATATATATATATATCTCTATATATTTTTTACTTTTATATATCTATGTAATCTTATTTTACGACACATGCATAAAATACGTCGTCCACGTGCGCGCGCAAGCGTATGCGTACGTGTGTATGATTATGCAATTTTTTTCGCACTTTTCGTAACGCGAACGAACATTTATCCTTCCGGGCTCTCGTAAACGGGTAACGTAATATACCGGGTACCCCTGTCAACAATAGCCATCGTAGGTAACACACTGGACCCATGAGAATACTTTTCGCTGCACCACCCCGTATATGTGTCCCTTTTTGCAAATTGTTGTCAAACACTAGAAACAATTTTTTGTGGAAATTTATTTCTAAATTTATCGTTCCCCGTTGGTTAGGTTATGTAACGTACTTTGCGTGCATCGTGCACGCACGCGGACTTCGTAATTAACTGGATAATTCATTTTCTTATGTGTTTGTTTGTTTCTTGGCAGCACAATGTTTTTATTTCATTATTTTTTCTTTAATATCCCCGTGAACATGCGGAAGGGACGTGTAACGAGATGAAATAGAAAAAAGATAAAAATTATCTCGAGGCTTCGCGTCGCGATTGGTTCTAAAATGGGGCGGTGGGGGGGGGCTACTAGACGGGGGTTAAGGGTGTGGTCAGGGTTCAACGGATGATGCGTGGATCGACATTAAACGACAGAATGATTGATAAAACGTAGTAGTAATGTAATAATAATATAATAATAATAGTAATTAAGGATACACATATAATAAAATAAAATAAAATAAAAGTAGAAGAGAATAATGCGCGGATAATAATATTAATCAATAATTAATCGATAATAATAATAATTAATAGTAACGATAAAAGGCTTAAAATGGCTAAAAAAATCTATTCTCGTATATAAATGTTCATCGCCCGTACAAATTTTTCAGTCGTTTTTTTTTTTTTTCATACGTGCCCGTAATAAGGGGCCGCGCGTCAATATGTGGTAATCGCCTTTGCGTATGTGTGTGTGGTGTGTGTTTCGAGCGTGTATATATATTTTTATATCTTCTCCCTTCAAGTCACACTCTTCAACTCGTTTCAACGTAACGTTAACCTTCTTATCTTATGCTCCTTTGCATTCAACTTTTTTGCGTAGGTTAACTCGAACCCTTTCTTTTCGCGTAAAAGAACAATTTTCACGACTCATCATTATCCCTCTATTTTCACTTTTTAGTTTTTTCTTCTTTTTTTTTTTTAATTTTTCTTCGTCACTATTCACGTACGCACGCAGTTACGCATATGTTTCCTATTCTTATACCTATTCGCAGATTTCTCTCGTACCTCTATTCTCTCTATTGCTATTCTAGCAATCTCTTTTCTCTCTCTCTCACGCTCTTTCGCATTTTTTACGTCACACTCTCAACCCTCGTATAAAATCTCTATATATAGTCTTCACCGCCAAGTCTCTTAGTCTCGCGTTTACTTTATAATTGGTAATTTGGTACTCAGGATTCCCAGTAATAAATCGCTCACGGTACATCAAATGCGAATGCAATGTGCATCGACGCAATGCACTTTGAGCGGATCAAGGATACGTCAGCGTAGATCCGGTAAATCATATAACACGAATTCGATATCCCTTAGTACGTGCCTGTAAAATCAATGCTCGACATTCTATACGGTGAACGTATATGCAGCCGAACAAGATATTCAGGGGCGTACACAAAATCTCGGGAACCCTGTGATAATTCGATTTATCGATTAACGTGATAGATCGAGGATTCATCGATTGATTAGTCAATGAACGTATGTGAATGAACGAATGAATTGATGAATAATAATAAGAGAATACGAATAATAACGCATGCATATATAATGCGTACATATGCACACGTATACAATATATAAAAAAAAAGAAGATCGATGAAAAGTCGTGTACAAAATTCTTCATGCTAATGTAGCAACATTGCCCACGCTCTTCCTGTAGAGGATTATTTATCGATTAGCAATTACGACCTCCTAGTGAAATTCTACGACGGGCGGCCTCACTTGGGCACGCGGTAATAACGTAGAACGAGGTAACCCAGGGTCCTGAAGACGACGAGGAAAGCCAACAGGACGGCTGTGTTTGCCCACAGCGGTAAGCCAGGACCTCTGGCGCCACCCTGACCCTCCAGGATCGCAGCAACTGGTATCGTCGTGCCGTTTTTGCATTCCGCGAATTTGCTCGGTTGCGAACAACTGGGATAAAAATTGTATTCAATTATTTCTTCGTATCTGCACAATACCGACATCCCTCTGCACGTATAACGTTGTATATTTTCATTTGACATATGTATACGTGCAGACTGATTATTGGCTATCTTTTTTTTCTGTTGACCTACCTGATTGGCTCGCCCACACCGAACTCCAGTATCTGCATATTCTGATAGGCGTAGTGCACCATACTGGCGTAACGTGCCCATGCCAACCAGGGTGGCACTGCTGTCGCCAAGTAACCACCCAGTAATTGTGTAGCTAGTGTATAGAGAGCTGACGCTGTTATGCTAACTTGTAGATCCAGACAGCAAGCTCCCACGAAGAAGCCCACACTCTAAAATGACGACAACGTTATATAAATGCAATGCAATGTAAACGTAAACACTGTCAATGTATTATTAAATATGGTATTTCGAATTGTTCATAAAGGACGTATTATGAGCAAGCCTAACGTACCTGGGCCACAATGGTGTTGAGTAATAAAAATGCTAGGAGGGTAACGAAGACCGCAGGACTATGGAAGCCCAGCATTGGATAACTGATAATATGATAAACGGCTGGTAATGTTATAGTTAATGGCAATTCTCCCACCATTTTAGCTAAATAATAAGCTGAGAGTCTATACGATCCTGACAATCGTTCCTTGTTGATGACCTCACGTTCTGGCGGGACTGAAAGAAAAAAAAGCTCTACATAAGCACCATATTAACCATAAGGAACGTTAGAGTAGTAAAAAAAAGTCGTAAACCGCATGAATCCAAGTGCCGTTAAGATCTGTTTGGCTGTTGGATACTCACAACTGGAGAGGGCACCAAAATGTGCGAAGAGCATCCAGTATGTGGTACTGAAGAACATCCATCCCTGTATGTCGTGCAGTGCGGCTTCCGTCCTGGGAAGTCGTAGCCACAGTAGACCAGCTAGAAGACCCAGTGCAATTGTTTGCAACCAATTTAATCGCGATAGCATTCTGGGTCGTGCCTCTTGGAAATTTCTCTCTGATAATACCTGATAAGGAAACGGCGGTACGTTAAACAATGAAACGTTAAGAAAGAAACAGGTACACCAACAACGAGGAAACAAAAGAAGAATAAAGAAAGAAAAGAAGGTTAATTCATATCAAGTACAAGAATTGCGACTAATATATTTTAACCGTGAGATACAACGTTAATTAAAGTCGGGACTTAAGGTGGTACGAACTTTAAACTGAGACCAAAAGCTCGTGGGCCACTGCCAGGAATAGTCATCGTCCGTAGAGCTTACGCTGCTGCTTGCGTGGCTTTGCGTGTCAAGCCAAAGCGTGCGTCCCTCGTCTTCCTTGACTGTAACGAGCAAACGGAAAAAATGCAAGAAAAATAAAAGAAAAGAGCGACGAGGATCAATAGCGTCAATATCGATAACCATTGCCGAGTGAATTATACGTGGCCAAGCAAAGTATAACGTAAGAGAAAAAAGAATGAAAAAAAAGAACAAATTAAGATACACTCGCAGCGAAGGGAAAGATGCCCGATTTGATCTTTGGAGACCCTTTTTTTTTTCTTACTTTAACAGCGAATAATCCTGCAGACGGTATTTTCGATTCTTCCAACGATCATCTTTTTTTTCGTTCTCTTTGTTTTTCGTTCATTCACTCACGACGCTCCCGTCAACTATCGCGTATTACATATGTAATTTATTACTGACGTGTGGTGAAATTTACCAATGGCGGGGTACACGTGAGTGGCGTTGTTGTGGTTGGGGGTTTCTATCACCACGCACATGTCGAGCTTCCTTCCATTCGCGATATCCTTGCATTCTTCCTTCCCTAGTACCAAATCAGGAGTCAACACAAGCGTACCGACAAAAGAGGTGCGGAGTGGATCAAGAAGAGGAACGTGGATTATTTTGTGACGAAGGTTTGGCAATAACGTAAATTAATGAGGAAGGATGTGTGAGGAAAAAAAAAGTAGAACAAAGAAAATTAAACGGTTTAGCAATTAGAAGAAAAAGAGGTATACGAAAAGTATAATAATTATGAAAAATGCATAGATAAGTAATTTGTCAATCGAATGAAAAATTTGCTCGTACAAAATGCCAAATGATAACGATACAGTAAAAACTATCGCATTTCCTCTAGAGTGTCTTTTTTTAACCCGTTATTTCTTTTTTTTCCATTTTCTGGTAACGAAACTCTGACATGCTTGCATACTGTTTAATACCGTTGTGGCCGATGTGATGCTCGTGATAATGTATCAGGTGATCGCAGAGCGGATGCTGACTTGGATTGTACTCGGGTCGGAGTTCAGGGGGACAGTCGGGACCCTGTCGGGATGCTCTCGCAGCTGCGACAATTCTCTCGCGTACGTCTTCGGGTCCTTTTATTTGCTCCACTGTAAACAAAAGTCACGTACCACGTGAAGAATCGTAGAGAAGAAAGATATGTAAATTAGACGTCGACAAAGATATTTACGACGCGAAGTTAGGAAAAATGAATATTATCGTGTAACACAGACACGTAATGTCAATTTATTATACGTACGTATAAAGTCCGCTGGGTTATAATGGGGCAGTAAGGTCAGTCCAATGGTTGAAAAGAACCTGCCAATATTGGTCGTCGATCCATAATATGCCACCTGTCCTCTGCTCAGTAACAGGAGTTTACTAAAACTGTGAAACATCCTTGAACTGGGCTGATGAACAGTGACGACGATGGTCTTGCCTTCCTGTTCGGCATACTTTTTCAGTCGAGTTATAAGTGCCTGTGCTGAGTGGGAATCCAAGCCGCTAGTTGGTTCCTGAAAAAAAAAATTATTTTTTAAATGACATGAAAAAAATTGAAAATTTTCAAAAATACCTCCAATTACTTACGTCAAGCAGCATCAGCGAGGGATTCGTTAACAGTTCGCAGGCTATGCTGGTTCTTTTTTTCTCGCCGCCAGAAAGGCCGCGCTTCGTATAGTCGCCAATAACTGTTAAAAAATTAACGATATAATAAATAAATAAAAAGTAAAAAAAAATTACATTATCCTCCAATGAATCATGGCATAAGCACATATACGTTAATGGCGATATATCTATAAATAAAAGGTAGGTGAAAAAAGAATTTTTAGTGGGAAATAAGAAAAAAATCTTCCGAACAACCACGCATAAGACGCTAATGGGTACAACATAATGAAGAACAGTGTTGAGCTTTGAATTTCTCAGGGTTCCTGGACGCAAGAAGGGGATTCAATAAACGAGACATTTCATACGAGTTTCGTATGGAGAAACTGGGCCACGCGTGTGCGTCCGATGGCTGCTTTTACGAATGTGTCCATAGACGAGCACATGTGTATTTTATATCTACATATGGCACCACGTATGGCGGACTGGCGCCGTATCGCACGGAAACACTAAACGTCCATTCGATTATCCAGTGTGCTGTCATACGTGTGTCCACACATGCTTAATGCGCGTATATGTATATACATTCTTATGTGCACTCTTGTGTATACGTATATCCACATGACTTTGTGTACGTAATGATGGTATCGTGTACGTTAAGGCGGGACTTTCATGTGTGTCGCTTCGGGAGCCTCGCTTCATTTACATCGCACACTTACTGGTGTCTTGGCAGGCCGCGAGGTCGAGAACCTCTATTATGTGGTCCACGCACTGCATCTTTTGCGAGTGCGAAAGTGTGTCCGGAAGCCTGAGTCGAGCCTGGTACTGAAACGAGAAAATAACAAAATTCAAACGTTACATTTGTTTTTATAAAATATTTGAATTTCGTTTGACATCGACCCGAAGAATCATTGAGTATAAAAATTTGGTAAAAATTCAATTTTCAAGGAAGCACAGGTTACGTGATATTGAAAGCGAATATAGGAATGCAATTGGGTAAATTTGTATTTCCGAAATTTTGACAAAACAAGAACTGTCGTTAATTTTTTTTTTGGAAGTCAGTTTGCATTTTTTGGTTCCTCTCAATTGTTTTTGCTAATGGGCTTCATACGAGTCGCCGTGAAAATTCATAAGTGACGAATAAAAATTTTTTGCTTTTTTTTACCGTCGCGTTTCTTCCAGCCGGCGACCTTGACGAATTCTGACGGCACTCGTTAACGCGCGTATACGTAGTACGCGTTTTGTATCTACGTTAAGAGAACCGTTAAGTTTCTATGAGAGCGTATTTTTTTTTACGACGCAACTCGCCAGCGTCGTCGACTGGAACCGCGAGTCTACGTGAGAATTACTTTTCCTTTCACCGCGACGAACCGTCGCGCTTCTTGCGGTTGCGCAGGCCAAGCGGACTAGTCGAGGTGGACATGTATTTTGTGAAGAATTTGTTTCTCGTATAGCGGCCAACTATAAAACCGTAATAACGCATGGCAGCTGTTAATCGACTGATATTTGACACTAACGAAAATACATGAAAACCAGAAATAAAGAAGTTTAACCCACTTTACTGGTACAGCCCGATATATCTATCGATATAAGCGTACATATCAATCAGCGGTGGCTCTAAAACGATTAAATATATATATATATATCTTCTCCGTTCCACGCGTCGTTACGAAAAACGTTATCGTAACAATAAAAAAAAAATTTCTCCAAAAATGACTGCTTGTACAAGAAATAAGAAAAAAAAATGTCAAAAGAAAGAAATTTACGATTCAGTGAACACCGTTATAAAAATTAAAAGACTTATCCCGTGCGATAATCTTCTACACGATGCTTTCGCACTTGCCGGGTACTCGATCCAAAAATAAGGATCAGCACCCCCGCGATACTCTCAAAATTAGATAATCCAATGATTCTCGCAATTCGCAGAGCGCATTACAAAATGTAACACGGCGCTCGTGCACAAGACGCGAAATTGTGCGACACCCACATGACGTGTCTAATAAAACAGATGCGAATTCAAAATAGAATCGTGCCGAAAGTCAGGCGAGTTGCAGGCCCGGTAAATGTGCGAATCAAGTGAAAAAAAAACTTAACATCCAAAACGACACTGACGATTATCCTGCAGGACAAAAACTTTCCAGTCCATTACGTCAAACGAGAATAACAAAAGTATCGGGACAAAAATTGTCCTATTCCACCATCAGAGCATAGTACAATTGATCTTCTCAGTTCAGTAGAGATATATAAAAAGTGTCAGGCGGTAACGAACGTGCCAGTAGTAAAGACTTGTTCTAGTGCAGCCAAATGCACCGCGATAAAATCCAATTAAAAGTATCACTGGACCATATAAACGAGCCGTTAAAAATTACCTATATATATAACGCACGTGAATCCTCGTTATAAATCCTACATATCTATACATGCGGTATAAATGCTCATAGAATTTATGACAACGAGGTAAAATTCTATTTGAATTCTATATATGTATGGACTAACTGATTGCCACGCCTCGATCATATAGGGACAAGATCGGATGCATGTCGTTCTGCACGTACAGCATGAACTTTCTTCGGTGAGTTACCTACGAGCGGACATACGTGACATGACGTTACAGCTTTAGCTCGGTTTACGGTGCGACGTCATGTGTGTAACTGTATGTAGAATAATTGATTGATCGTTACTATTGACTAAAGGGTTTTTCAATATATATATATATACATGTGTATAGTACCTGTAGAGGGCTCTCGTATATGAACCTTTGACACGTATCCCACGTGCGACCTTATACCTATACGTATTCGTAGCACGGTTTACTCTGTAATTATGTAACGAGGGCTTCCATGCAATGAAACTCGTGTCCCATGAACTTTTCACTTTGACAAACAACTGATTGATGATATCATTAAGGTATATGATACATGAGTACGTTTTCAGGTAAATGGTCTGATAGTAACGAGTCATAAGTACACGTGTTAATATCGTAATGAGTATAGCATAGGATCTCGACCATTCGAGTTATCGTGAATGGACCTTAGTTCGAATTATCGAAAAATTGAAATAATGGGGATTTAATTTTATTTTGAAATTAACGGTTCGAATGTTTTATGTGTAACGGGGGATAAATATATGGGTTCTAGGGGCAACGTGTTCCCCCGAATGCATGTCAAATGTGTGAAACCTTGAAAAGCAGTTGATAATACAGATTAGCCCACTCGCCGTAGTTCGGATAACACGAGTTTGAGATAATCTGACGCGAATTCGAAGAATCGCGAACTGAGATAAAAAGGGCCTCAAATGATCTGAATAGTAAATTTTTATGGTCAGTTTCGATAATTATAAAAATTATTATGGGAAAAAGATCGATGTGAGATTTTCTTATTAAAATTAATTAATTGACAGCAATCACGTGGGACCACGCGTTATGTAGAGCAAATGATTAACCAAATATGTACTATGGAATTTGGACAACAGATTTCTAGTTACAATGACAATAATTGATAAGATTGACAAAGTCAATTGATGAGTTTCAATTAGTGAGATAAACAATGACGATAGTAAATTTTGAAAAAATTTTTGTTATTGCTACTAAAATATTTTGTTGCTCAAGTACCGACTTTCTTTTTTAGATTAGAGGTTTGAAATTTTTGGATTTTTTGTTTTAAATTTTGAAAAAAAAAAAATTTGAAAATTCCGAAAAGATGAGTTTACTTAGCCGATTCGAGATCAGGTTCGAATTGGTTTTTAACGACGCGTCGCGGCGTTATAGCGTCGTGTCGTTGTAGACGGCGCCGAATGTTTTTGAAACACGTAAGACGCACTCGGTTCAGTGACCGAGTTATGACGTCACGGATCTCCCACTATGCCCACCAGCCCTCCGCTCCTCGATCCTCTCTACTATCTGCTACCCCGGTGGTAACGCTCGCGCTCTTCGAGACAAGACGCGAAGTTTCGCGCGAGCGACGCGACGCCGTGTTGTGTCGTTCGCTTCTGTATTAGCCTGTAGTCAAGCGGGAGCTACACATATGCACGTACCAGCCTGCTGAATACCGTGTAGGCCGTGGAATCGCTTACAGAATTTTATCGGTAGTCGCCATCTTCGAACTGATCGGGTCTGGCTTTTGTGATTGGTCATTTTAAATTTCTATTCTGTATACGCAGGTATAATGGAGTAACTGTAAAAGAATTTTTGTCTTGTGTCAAAAAAATTATTACCATATGTCGTCATACGTGCTTTGAAGTAAGGAAGAAATAATAAAATTCACCCACCGAGGACTCGCGTGAAAATCAATGAGAACAAAAAAAAAGGAAGACATCGGGGGATGCTCTGTATTATATCGAAGATTAATTCCTTTAGATGGAAAGTCTTGGATTATTGGATTTCTCTTGAGATCGGAGTCCACTTTCGGTTCTAAATCAAAGTGGAACGCGGAAAAGGGGTCGTACGATTTTTCATGGAGTTACACGCCGAGAAAGATACGAAGAGAAAGACTTTAGATTTCTCCATGCTGAAGCATGATGCGCAGTCTATACGCACTAGGTATCTGCTGGTTCTCATGGGGACTTAATGCTCATCATTGGTATCAACTGTGTGTAATTTCTATGAAAATCCGCAGTACGTTATTGATGTTGTTATTGACGTATTAATAGAACAAAAAGAGGATTTTCCACATACCTCCAAGGTTTGCCGTAACGTGAGATCGGGAAAGAAGACATCTTGCTGTTGCACGTAGCAAATTCTTCGTCGCCATCTTTTCGTCAGTCTTTCACGATTCAACCAAATTTCACCGCCGTCAAGACCAACTCGTCCCGATAAACAGTTGAGCAAGGTTGTTTTGCCGCACCCTGTAAGCGTAAAGAAAATTGTAATTTTTTTCGAAAAAAACCTAGAGATTCTTTTTTCTCGAAACAACATGGAAAAAGCATGCTCTTCATTGTTGACCTAGTATTCGCTTCCAGAATATTCCCAATGATTTTATCTTTGTCAAAAGGCGTGACCACTTTGTTTATCGTGTCCAGCTGATATTTTGAATCGCCAAAAAAAAATTTTGAAATAACATGGGAGATATTGAAGTATAATTTATCAGCGTTTAGTAGAGGCTGAAAAGTGGGTCAAGAAAGTATCTACAGCTCCTCAAGCAGTTTGTCTGTTTAGTAACAATTTTCTACTGTAACATGAACCAGAGCTGCAAAAAAATTCCTTAAGATTTATACGTCATTAATGTCAATAACTCCGACTCACTTAAAAATCCCCCCCCCCCTCCCCCAAAAGGAAATAAATAAAAAAATGGTCAATTACCCGAAGGGCCCATTACAGCCAATAGTTCGCCAGGTTTGACGACGCCGGAAACGTCACGAAGAAGCGCCCTCTTCTCCTTGACCACTTGCAATCCCCGGAAGACCAGCTGCACAGGACGAGACTCCAGCGGACACACCAATTGCAGCGCCGAGCTTTCCACTCTGTAAAAAGACAAAAATATCCAGCCATATAGACACGCACTGTTACGCATTGCCATATAAAAACGTACTGTCACTGTAATTTCTTTAAATTTCGCGCCATTCGCGTACAAAAACAAGTAAACACCTATATTGTTATCTAATCGGTTCACTCGGTTTAATAACAGTACGCGCTTCCCGATCATGAGGTCGTGAGTTGTACGAAAAGAAAATTCTGAAAATCATAATGAATTTTTAAAAAATGTATAAAAAAATCTCCATGAAAAACGCATTCTTTACAAAAAAAGAAAAAAAAAAAAGAAATAAAACAGAGGCGTCTCAAACGTTAGATAACGTATACCTGTAGCTGATCAACATGACAAATAACCGATCCCAAAGCGGCGCGACGCCTTGTGTAACGCATATGCACGATAAAAGTGAACGAACGAATGTGTAGCATTGGGACTTCCCTCGTAGAAGAATACGATCCACGAGTTACGAATTAAAAAAAAAAAGAGATGAATAAATAAAAACAGTTAAAGAATCAAATGTCACTTGCACGCATGAGATAATAAATTCACAACATGACGGTATCGCGTCATCTCGAGGTTCATTGAACTTTTGCGAAGAACGAGCCGAGAAAAAGAGACGCATAGGCATTAGCAACGACCGCGAGAATCTAGTCGTATAAGTTTCACCAATGTTTCGGCAGCTACGCACATCGCCTTACCAGCCATTACTTGCATGGTAAAATTTTCTCTACGAAACAGACTGCGTCCTACCAAAGAATTCCTAATTAGAGCCGAGAGCAGCGCCCAGACTAAAGTTACATAAAATTCGAAAAAGTCCACCTAATGACCCAAAACCAAAAGTACAGCGTGTCAAGATGGCAATATGCAAATCTCGCGTACTAAAATGACCTATAAAAAAAATTTAAAAAAATAATCAACAGCAAGGACCCCGTACGAATATACGTGTGAACGTAATACACGAAGCCGCAGCGAAACTAAGAAGAACCTTGAAAGAAGCAACCTAGTTGATCGCGATGTCAAATTCATTGGTACTAGGACACGAGGCGCCTGATAAAGTCGCAAATTCGCGAGGTTAAGTTCGCGAAAACGACACCGCGGCTCTCTAATTAACCCGGAAAGTTCGTTGAACTGTTCTAGGTGAACGAACGAGAGAATAAAGGAGCAGGCGTTTCGGGGGTGAGGAGGGGGGCCGACAAGGAGGGTCTGGGGGAGGTGGGACCAGAGAGGGCGAACGAATTCAATCGCAGACGGGGCGACAAAGGCAAATTTTTGCAACGTGAACTTTCGTTGGTGACTTTGGTTAACCAAACTAATTTAGACTCTAATTGACAAATGAACAGAGGAGGTGCGTGTGTAAGCGCGTACGAAGTAATACGAAAGCAGTGAATCTAATGGAAATAAATATAAGGACCTACCCGGTGGTCCATAACAACAAGGAACGAAACAAATCAATCGGGAAGCGAATGTTTGATCGTTCCTTATCAACGTTTATTACTATTTGCTAGGGCCACTGAACCGTTCGATCGTACGTGAATATGCGCACATATGTCGCATATGCGTATTTAACGACTGCGCGAAGGAAATTAAGAACAATTTTGAGCAAGAGCGAACATCGAATTAAAATGGTGTAAAGTTCAGACATACGTAACTTTCAATTTTGACAATTAGTACAAATTCGTCTAATTTAACTATAGTATCTATAGATACTGAAAAATTACCGTTATCTCTTATCATAAACGGATAATGAATATATATATCACGTTCAAAAATGTAATATCAATTACGCCATATAACGATATACGCACTCGGTATACGCTCGAGGCATACCGAATCCAAGTTGCATTTACATAGTAGGTTTGCATTAACTTATGGGAATGGCAACGCTGATAAATTCGTCTATACCTGGCCAAGTGCATCGAATGACAAGCGAGTCAAATATATTAAAGGTGCACGTTGCACATGCAACGAGTCTCATCGGCGAGGTCGCGGTAACCTCGTTTCGTCCAGCTGTGACTATGGCGTCCTATCTACGAGTTCCTCTGCATGCGTGTTGCAATAAACTATAGCAGCTCGGCTAACTCAAGCAGTGCACCGTGGTGCAATGTTAACGCACAGGATGCACTTCTCGGGGAGAGAGAGAGTATGCCGGTGCGTGTAGGTAATGTAGATACGCGACGCGTCAAAGAGAGATACGTGCGTGTAGGTAAGCTGCGAGTAAATGTAATAACTGTATCTCTCTGGTCCAGGGGGTCACTGTTCCACGATGGCTGACTTCTCGTCCTCTATGGACTTTACGTATGGGTGCGTACACACCGAACTGAGCTTAATATTTATTAGCTGCGATTTTCAACTTTTCGTGTCTCTCATATACGTATTTCAAGTCCATCGCATCGTAGATCATCTTAGGCTCTATGGTCAACCGGAAGAAGATCACCGAGTGAGTCTTCTGTCATCGTCGTCCTCATCATCATTTGCTTCTCTGTTGAGCCGCGTGTAAAGGAAAAAAAAAAGAATGGAATTTCCAAACGAGTGAAGAGCCTAATCGATAATAATAACGAGGAACGTAACGTACCAAGAGGACTCGAAACGAGTAGATGGGGTGGAGGCTGAGAATTCAAGACGAACAAGAGGAACGAGAGTAAACGAGTGGGTAATCCTCGTGAAGTTGTGAGTGAAGGATAGTGAAGGGTAAGAGAGAGAAAGAGAGAGAGAGAGAGAGAGAGAGACAGAGAGAGAGAGAGAGGAAAGGCAGTGGATAAGGGAGTAAAGAAGGAACGGGAGTAAAAGGAGAGAAGAGAGAGACTGCCAAGAATATCTCGAGGGGAATGACCCGAACATGAGCTATACGTATATACCTAATATGAGCAAGTCTACCTAACCTAACTTTGACGGTTCGCCACGGTGAAAAAAGAAAAAAAATTTTAGCTCGCGATGAACTTTCTGCTTGTTTATTTTTTCGCCTTCCACCCCTACTCAAAAGTCAACGGAGTCACAGTGTCGTCTGCGTAACGTCAAAATGTATTGTTTACGCGTTAATCATGGGGAACATACATTTTTTGCGTAATCAATCAACTTCTGTAAAACAAGCGTCTCTTGTTTTTTTTTTTTTTTTTTTTTTTTTCTTTATACGTCAATGGTTCCCATGTAAAAATTCACTTTGAGATTGACGATCGTACCGTCTGATCGATATTACGCGAGATTAGAAAAGGTTCTTTCATTCGTCAGACGGAGGAAGCTTCGTTTTAAGCGCAGAGGACATTGACCCCGCGGTCTTCTACGTACATGCAACATATCGCTGTTTTACTTCCTCGTGCGTCGAGAAGTAATCGATACGATATCACGAAGCGGGTCACTTAAAAAGTGACACGATAAACGAGCAGCACCATGAGGTACAACGCCGTCGACGCTTTCGACACTTGCGGCACCAGTTTCTATAGTACTAGGATTATTATATTACCATCGTATACGATACGCGTATATATAATATGCATCGCATGCAAAAAGAAGAGAAACACGGAAGAAAGAAAAGAAATCGTTCGATCGTTAATAATCATACAGATACATTGATCGTTAACGAGCATACCTTACATTGATAAATTGAATCGATTAATAAAATATTACACAATTATTAATTGCTGCTTATATCAAATCACTATTTTATGCCTATAATAATACCGTGGCATTAACGAATGGCTTTTATAAACTCTATGTACATTGTAAGTACATTTTAATGCAGTCGTAAACTATGTAATTGAGGGAACGAGTCTAGTTTATTAATTGAAATTCCGAAATTATGAATTCACTAGAAAATTCCCTAGGGAATGGAGTCCATTCAGCCGATGGATAATTCTAGGGTGAAAAACGTTCCGTTGCTCGAAAGATCCGGGGTATTGATTGTGAAACGGTATTGGGCACTAGGCCAGTGGACTACGCGTGACTAGTAGAATCAGCGGTCAGCGAACGTAGCATCAGCCAGCGTCCACGATCCTGCTCCTCGGAGTGTGTAGGTTAAAAAAACGATAAAAGCCAAGGAAGAGCCAATTACAAAAAAAAAAAAAACAAGAAAAAATTAGTCCTTCGGATTAATTAAAAATTGATGAAATTCAAAAAGTCGTATCATGACTTCTCTCCGATTGCGTAATTAAAATTATTTTCACGTTGCACCGTACACGTGTATTATTCTTATCATACAAGTTTGCGATACGACTTATACTCGCATGCTATTATTTCGTAAAATTAATTCAATATAAGGGTCCTTACCACACTTCTCGTCTTATACATACACGTAGAGATCCGAGCACGTGTCAGTTCGTAGAGAAAAAAAAAAAAAAAAGAAAAAGAAATGGATAAGCCAAATTCCAGTTAGAATGTGCCAGGGGCTAGGATACGTGTGACGTCACGAACTCGCCCGCTCTCACAATACTCCTCAGCCCGCTTTTTCATCCTCGATTTCGTCCTTGGCCAAGCATCGGACACCGTTATACGAGAGAACCGTACGAGAGGACAGAATCTCGATATACAATATCTATATATATATAAATGGACAATATACACACATCAGTAGCATATTCATATAAGAAATGCAGGAGTATAGTATCCCCTATAGTATATCATATCATATCTCCCAGACAGAGAATCTATTGTACGAGATGTGTGATTTGATTTTTTTCAAAGCATCATAAAAAGCTGAGAAAAGATTAAAAGATATCAGCGCGACAAGTCATATATAGCACGTGAGCCTGAGCACGATAATAATCTATATAGAAGTGAACATACAGATGTAGGAGGGAAGCGTGTTAAGACGAGACGAAAAAAAAAAGTAAAAAAAAAAATAAAATTGGAAAACTGGTCACGCCCAGATGGGGCTACGAGTTAACAGGGCTCGAACAATCGCGACGTTTTCAGGACGAAAAACCGAACCCGGAACGGATGACGTCGACAACGAGGGTACCCGAAGCCCAGCACCGTCGTACGGCCGTGCGGTGACGCGGAAGTGAACGGCGTTCTCTTCTGGATTTTTCGGCCCAGAAAAGCCGCGTGGGCGGCAGCCTCTAGGATAACCTCCTTCGATACTTCCACTTAGGTGAACGCAGCCGCCGTCAGGTAGGCAGATAGATGGATAGGTAAGTGCGTTGGCTTACCGGACTCCTGGTTCTGATATTGTATATCGGCTACGAGGAGAAACCGTGGGTAGCAAGTACCGCACGTACCCACGTATGTACGGCTGTCCCTTTTATAACCTCAAAAAAATACGTACGATAGTCACGATTTATTAACGGAGCTCGGGATACCTCTTTCTATTTAACGGTTCTGCCACCCTGGACTTCAATGATATACATTGCCTTCGATACTGTTCTATCACGATAATTCTACATACCGAAGAATCATTGTACATATGTTAAGGTACTGGCTGCCTTTCATATTCCTTTAGATACACCCTTCGCGTATTTCCTTTACTTGCCCATACGAATCCTGCTGATATTCAAAGATACCGTAGGTTCTTTGTGGTATGAAAAAGACCCATGTATATATCTATATATCGTAGACACGAAACGCACCATTGAAAGTGCAAACGACGAAGATATATCATACGTGTATACATAACTGTGTATACAGACGCGTGGAGAGATTCGCACATACGTCCTGAGAATACGAGAAAGTCCTGCATTTTTATATTAAACGCTTGAAGACCTTTCAACGTAATTAATGCTCAGCCTCAAACTGTCACCCGAAATATTTCATGGGACGAAAACTTTTGTAACGCGACACGTGCGGCTAGCTCGTCTCTAGGGAATGCAATGTTGTCAATTTTTGTTTTCCTTAAAATAAATATTTTCAAAACACAGCTAATCTCATTGAAATGTTCCGGGGGTTGTATGATATTTACTGTGTAATGTATATATACATATATATTCAGTGTCGTGCTTTAAGTATTTCGGCGCACCCTATTTTTGGCTCATAGGGCTCGTTCGCAAGAGGCGATAGTCTGCAGGGCATTTCAGCGAGATTACTAGTGCATTGACCGCGTCGACGACGTATCCCCACCACGTGGATCTTGTATGCACCACGACCACCACCTCCGTCGGCATCGTCACTACCACCACTACTGATACAATGGTTCTACATTTCCCCTACCGAGTCGAACTCTATCCCCCCTCTCCCCCCCACCATATCACGATTACCATCACACAGCATTGGCTGTCGGCCTGCAGTTATCTCCCCCGATGCATGCAGTCTAGTGCACTTTCCCCTACTACTGTCAATGCAACGAGTTCCTCTACCCTGCCGCCATGCACTCTCTACGACTATTGCCGCTAAATGCACTACCCACGTTTATAGACAAACACGCGACAAACATCGCGAGTGCACGATGTGCGTCGTATTGGACGGTAGTTTCAGGCTCCTTGCTATGGGGTAGATTGTGCATCTTGAATTGACGTCATTGAAGCAGCAAGCATGTCAGTGTAGGGATATATTTATGTTTACTGTTATAAAGTTTAATTTTCATCACGATTATGTATTACATTATGACTGGATGTAGAATTTTAAATGATTGAAATTGTAATAAATTGAATTGAATTTTTTTTCTTTTTTTTTGTTTAATAAGAAACGTCAAAAGGTAAGATCTGACATTTATAGTCTTTGTATTTTTGCAATGTATATTTTTCTCGTAATCACAGCACACTGCAAGACACGTAACAAATGCATCTTTCAAAGATCCAGGTAGTCGCTTTAGAGAATCTAGACGATGTCCCAGGGTCTCTTGCCAATTTTACAATTTTTTGCCTTCTACTTGGACGTGTTTAGAAAAGTCCCCGTCAGGGGGAATGACCAGCTCTTACGATGGTGGCGAGTTAGATCCTTAAGGCGGGTATATAAACCGTTTTATGGTTACGTCTGCAATGGTCGAGCAACCTCAGCCTTTGGCTCGTGAGTCTCTAGGTCTCCTTGGATGAGGCGGAGGTCTGATGATACATATATATATATTTGCCTTTTACTTCAGTTCTATATAAACTATCTTGCGCTCCCTTGCGTATTCTTGAACCCTATTGCACCGGAGGTGCAGCAGCGTGCATGCAGGCGCCGATCTTATAGCGTGCGCGACATTGAAAACAAGACGCAACGATCGCGAGGCAGACGGAGACAGAGAGGAGTAAAAGGAAAGAGATAAAGAAAAGGGAAGAAATAAAGAAAGAGAGGGATGAACTCACGGCTGCCGTAAATCAGGAAATGCACTTTACGGCCGTGGGACGCCCTTCCGATTTGCATCGTTCTTACCTTTACGAGGGAGCTGACCTAACCCCGCCATTGAAAAATCCCGACCGATGCACACGGACGCCCTTGTGCGCGCGGGATTCACTCCCGCAAAGGAAAACGCATGCAACGCACTTCTCGACGCCACTGTGCACCGTACACTTGAAACACGAAATTAAATAAATTATTAATTATCGCCCCTGCGCTTTACGCTGCTTTACATAAAATATAGAAAGATTCAAAAAGGCTCATGTACAATTTCTCGAGTGGATGCACTTTAGTGCAAGGGAGGGACTTTTTGTCGGTGACAGTAATTAAAATTTCGCCCTTAACTCAACACGTGCAAGAGTCACCCTTGGTGCATTGCATTGGTGCAGTAACTTTATTCCACCCGGTATGTCGATAGGTGTTAAAAATTGCATGCGACCTCTTAAACAAAATGCATTTTATAGCTACTGTTCGCTTTGCACGAAACTGCAATCTTATAACATTGTATACAGGTAGTTTCAGTCTGATGCCTCGCGAAAAATCTTGTAAGGAGATTTATCAGCTGGCGTTAAACGGACGCCTTTACGAGTTCGCCTTTCGTTTCTTTCTTTTTCTCTCTCTCTCTCTCTCTTCCATCCCATTCTCGTTCGTTCTCTTTGGCTTTTTCTGTTCCGTAACTTTCCTAGACTCCTATAGAGCGTCGTAAATTATTGGCGAGAGACGGCCTCGCGGCGTGTTCCGGTGTGACGCCGTATAATGCAAGGATATCTCCTACGGTTTGAGGTTGTTGCACCCTGCATTGTGCATGCGTGAACCAACGGGGGTGCATACGCCGGTGCAGTGTCCCTACCATCCCTACTGGGCGTTGCACTGGCGAGAGGAAAAGAGAAAAGAAGAGTCGAAGAGTCTACGTGCATATGCGTACATATGCGGAAAAGAAAGAGAGAATGGATTACGAACCGCAGGTGCAGACGGCATCGATGCATTTCCTTGCAGCTCGATTCAAGCGTACATAAACGATACGCAGAAGACTTAGTTGCATCGCTGCTTCTTTGTGCATTTAAGAAAAATTTTTTTTCTTACCATCGAGTAAACAAACTCCACTAGCCCGGAACGCGAGAGTGCATAAAATTTATTGTGCACTCCGTGCGGAAATCCGTTTCGTGCTCATGCAAAAGTGCATTCACCCACGTCCGTTATCTTCTCAATTTCGTGGGTGGTACCTGGCGAAAAAAAATTCAATGCACAGGATACGCGTAGCACCGAATGCTCCAGAACGGGATGCAGCAGAAAATCGAGCGTACCGAATGTGCATCGAGCGTAGCAGCAGCTGACAAAGCCCGGGAAATGGCATTCGCATTGCAACGAGAGAATAGCGTCGAGTGCCAATGCATCCCAGTATGCAATTTCGATTATGCCAGGAAGAAAGTGCGCCTGTGTGTACGAAGGTACGTAAGAGCGAAAGGAAAGGCAGAGAGGAAGTTCTGTGTACATATACATACATATATACATATATATATGTTGCACATATGCATGCAGAAATATACGATTTGGTAACGATGACCTCACGTGACCCTAGCGTACCGGCGTAGACTCGAGGTTACACGCGTTGCATATCAGCAATTAAATACGACTGCATCGATGCACTTTAGCCAGACACATGCAGCGTCGCTCAGTCATTGGCTGCAGTCTAGCGCATAACCTCACCTAAGTGACAGTGCACATAGGTGCATATATACGTATACACTGCAGTGCAGTTATACCTACGCCTCAGATTTCTCGCCTTTCTCTAAACAATTTTTCTCGCAGATTCACGCGCTCGCGTGAACGTGACAGGAGACGTGATGCTACAGGCCGACATTCCTTTTTCTCCTCCTACAGCGAGCTTTCCCATATCGGGGAATCCCCTTTTCGCTGCAGTACTTAAGAGTGGGTGCCAAATTCAAAATCCGATCTTGGGTATTCCTGCAGCAATAATGCATAAAACTGCATACACGGCATATCGATATGCTAAAGCTTTATATAATATGAACTTATTGAAATCCAGACGGTATACAGTATTTATTTATGCACGTGCAAGTATAACGCGTGGGCTGAAATTTTTGTCACAGCCAATTACATCCCGACACCGTAGCCTCCGTTTCCAGAGAATCTAATTGCGATCAGACCCAGTGCATCCCGCTTGGAATACGGAATGCCGGAGTATAAGGAACACGACGCGGAGGATAGAAGTGCTGCACGAGGAAGAGTAAGAGGAGGGCAGGCAGGCCGATGGCAACGACCTCTCACTGGGTCATGGCCTTGACCTCCTTACGAGGAAACCTCTTGGTAGAACACACGAACGCCACTTACTGCCGGCTGTGCTACGCAGCATAGTCCGAGAGGTCATTAAACCCGAGGCACACCCACCAAAAACTATGAAGTATCTTCGTCCAGTAACTTCTTGACCTTTGTGTGCATACATATATGTGTATGTGTGTGTGTGTGTAATGTATAAATAGTGTATAAATATATATATATATATATATTTACATGGCGCATTGACCTCCCATGACTATCTGACCTCATTACAAAGACTAATTGACGAAAATGAAATAATAGCTCACTTTACTTCTTTTTTTTTCTTCTTGTTAAATCTCAAACTAGCCACATTGATTCTGAGCCTCTGGATTGTTACTGTCTGCACTTACACGGACTGTACCTACTGTCTGCTATCTTCAATCTGTGGCACGCGCTGTGGATATGTTTATACCGTATAATTATGGACATCCTATCCGTATTGACATGTTGTTGCAATAAGGTTAGAGTGGTCCATCACCCCTCTACGGGTTCTAGGACACACAAGTCAGTGTGGGCAATTCTGTTAAAAAAAAATGATAAAACACGGAAATTAACACGGGCGCGCCAAGGAGTGGCTTCATGCTTATGGATATTAGAGCCAGAGAGATCGGCGATTCGGTTAGATAAGCAAGCAGCCTGAGCATAACGATGGTGGATAGTGTGCATAGAGTGCATAGAAGTGCATAGAAGTGCATAGAGGTGCATAACGTAGATATATATATACATATATAACAAAGTGAACCGACAGAGTATAATACAGAGAACCTTAGACGGTCACGTGGCCGATAGAAATTACTTAGTACACGTGAGATGAGACAGCATCGAACTAGGGTAATGATCGGTTTCTCTTTGATCGTCAATCAATAAATAAAAAAATTTTAATGTAAATAAATATTCAAAAAAAATAACAAATACGATCAACGTCACCTATGCGACGCTTCGTACTTACACGTCGAAATGCAGGCATTGGGGCACCTGGATAAGAATGACACTTTTGTACGAAAATCTTCTCATGCGTTTCCCAATTAGACACTTTCGCGCCTGCCTTTTCCTTTATTTTCGTTTGCAAAATTTTTAATTCAGTTTTATTTTTATCACGCGTATGTATTTTCGTTCGCTCCTACTCAGCGTGGGTGACTTATCCGGCGCTACGGGACTATTCAGAGAAACCAAGAAAATACTTTCTTTTATGATAATTTTTTAGTGGACCCGTGGCGCCTTGTTCGACCGGCATATTTGCATAACTAATTTTTGCCGTGAATTTCGGAAGTGCGTAAAATAATTCATAACGCAGGCGTATAATCGCCCGCGGGTATATCGTATATCGGTACGCACTGCAGGGGGCTGCATTATTGAATTGGGTAAACGAATAAGATAAAGAACAAGAGATTTGTATACGAATGTGAATTTTGATTATATTTGACGAAAATATTAAACTTGATATTTAATTAATGCACACGTAGGTACTGATATTTTATGTACATATCGATGCATTCCTTATCTCTGTCTGAACACCTTGCTGGAATATGCACTTAGCGATATGCACTGAGATTCCAAGGGATGCACACGTACCCCCTTGCTCCACCTTTCTTCTCATTGCGAATGTCAGAAAATCGATGCCGTCTAGCCAGGCGCCTCTTAATTATGCCTCGAACATTTCAGTCGCGGTATTCTCGCCATTAAAAAAGAATAACAGTGGCGACTCGACGAGTCGAAGCGAGATAGCAATTAAGCAATTAGATAAACTTCGCAGGCCAATAACCTAACCGAGCGATAAGATATTACGCGCTATTTGAACATGTTATAAAATCGGCCTAGAGACCGACAAACGTAATTCGGTGAGCAATCACGAAATTCAGGAGGCATCGCATGCAAGCGCCAGGCGCAAAAATGCTTGTCGTGATAAGAGAGCCTATGGAAAAATTTCGATATTCCCTTAAAGCAGAGACTAAAGAATTGAGTACGAAAAGATTTATAGAAATTAAAGTAATTTTTTAATATTATTTTTCTAAACTCCGCAAAATTTTATTAACAATATCCCTTATCTAACGCGATACGTCATCGCAGTAGATTTTCACTGGACAATCGAGTTAGATCAGACAATGGTACAGTAACAGGAACACTGTGGACCTGACGCGGCAGTACGTAAACCATGGTAGCGAAGTAAAAAATCCCAAGGGGTGGTAACCCTTAACTAAGAGTAATCTTGAGTACGCAGGAGAGAGAGAAAGAAAGAGAGAGAGAGAGAGAGAGAGAGAAAAGGGTTGCGTAATTTTGTAGCAGCCCAGCTGCAGATGCTGGCGGGGTTGCAAAAGCGGTTGCTGGTTGTGTATTCCTTCAGTCTGGCCAGGAGAGGTTGTATAAGAACTATATATAGGTAGGTAAGATATATAGATATACAGATTGTGCGGTAGTATATGTATATACCATATGCACCAGGGTATATAGGAGTAACAGAGGGTAGGTAGAGTTAGTTGGAGCCGGGTATCGACCCAGGGGTCACCGACCTTTCTACCAGCTTCATCCCCTACTCCACGCCCTCTAGCCAACCCTCTTTACCTCCCACTAACTTTACCTGACCCTCCCTCCTCTCTCTCTCTCTCTCTCTAATATATATAGTATATACATATATATATCGCTCACTCCATACACTTTCCGGCCCTCCGAACCACTCGACTGCCTATATGCATACACATATGTACCATATGTATCTACCGTAGGTACATCCTCTTGTACCTCTATAGATCCTCTCAGGATCTAGCCACCCCGTGTATATACGCGGCAGGATGGAAAATCCATACTAGCCACCATATCCTTGAGGGGGCGTGGGAGGGGAGGGGAGGGGGGGGGGGGTACAATTTTCTAGACGAACCTGACAATAGCGAAATTTATTTTGACATTCTGCGTGATTTTTGGAAATGGGAGGGTGTAGCGAATTATTTTTTGGGAACTATGATGTGCTATATCATTTATTGCTAAGGATCGATATACTTGTCATGATTTATGTTGGGGTATGTTTACTCTGTATTTTCTGTGGAAAATTCGTGTCAGGGGCCGGTATTTTCTTTGATGACGATATTTGAATTTTCGAGGTCCATTGGTATGTTCATACTTTTTTCAAAATGTTGTCTATTGAATTTTGATTTACGTGTAACGTGTATGTACGCTCCGCGGGTGGTTACTAAAGCGTCGGCACGAACGGCATCGGGCCACGAGCGTCGGGACGACACGCGGTCGATACAGGCTACCAGACTAGGAAGTAAACCCGGGCATCAACCTCTGCTTAAATACCAGTATATGTGTATATATATATATATATATACCTACTACCTATTCACCTTTTGCCTTATACATTGTTTTTCTTCGTTTCGTCAACCAGTTTGATGTGCGACGCGTGAAATTACGATATACGTATATGAAAATTTGCAAAAATGCAGTACAGTCACGATGAGTGGTGGTAGTAAAATTGCATAAAAAAGAAAGAAGTAAGAAAAGAAAGAACGAAAGTTCTCGTCCTTCCAGCAAGGACCTTTGGGCCCAAGGAAATTCATAAACAGGTTTTATTAATAGCGCCATGCCAATTTCTCGTTAGCCTTGCAATTAGCAGAATCTTATATAAAAATTTTTTTTTTTTTCAAAATTCAACCTCTCCCTCCAACGAACGTCTTGTTCTTATCGACAGGACTCATCGCTTTCCGAGACGATTCCACTCTGATGTTTATCGGCCATTTAAATTTGTAATTTCACAAAAGCAAAAAGAAATAAGTACAGAAAAATTGATACATATGACTGACGCTTATAAGTTTAAGGCGCATTTGCACAGTAGCAGAAACAAGAACAATCGGCGACCCGAGAGTGAACCAACAAAAGAGCACCTTGTGCTGCTGATAGACGTAATGGCCGGCGCGGCGTTACAGCAAAGTCATTTCAGTAGACATAAGAAAAAAAAAGTGAGCAAATATTTACAAGGTATACACGTTCAATGAGTAATCGAAAATTTTTTACCCGAGTTCGCAGACTGCCGGCCAAAGAAATTGTGTGGTAGCGCGCGAGACCTCGACAAAGTCATGAAAATTTTCGTATTTGCCCGCTGTGAGACTTTTGTTAAAATACCAAAATTCATTGGCAATTGAATTCATTCGATGATTATCAATAATACATAACAAATAATGTATTCGATAACATACAGTCAGATTCAAAACTATCCAGTATTGCGATACTGACAGCCAAGCGCCATCTATAAAAGGAGTTCCCGTTTTTCATGTTCATCCTGAGTAAATAAACGGCGAAATAATCAAAGAGAAAGATGACAGTGAAAAAGATAAGGAACGGCAGAAGCGCGTATATCGATCTCTATGAATTCGCCAAGATTAATGCAACATTTAAAAAGTTTATTAAATATCGTTCCAATCTCCCCGCCCACCGTTTTCTATCGTCTCGCTATCTCCCATAGCCTTTTGACATTTTCACGAGCTAAACAGGAACGCGCGTCTCGACGTCGACGTCGTTGTCTAATCGCGATTCGCAAAACGCACGTAGCTCGTTCGATCTTAAAGCCAGCCAGCAAGTAAAACCCACGCGAGTCTCTGCTTAAACTCCAGGAACAATTTTTTAACACTCGTCGAGCTACCGACGCTAGTTTTACGTTTAAAACAGCATACAGTGCTGCTGCCCTGTACAGTGTGGCGAAAAAAAGAAATACCTTCGAAACAGGCTGCCGCGATACTTTTCAACAAGGAAGGTACCACAGCTCACCTGCCTACCATATGCAGTCAACTTACGAATGGCGCAGTAAAATGTCACAAATACGTATATATGCACGTACATGCATAAACTTTAAGAAAGCTTTCTTACGACGCCAGATACAGGTGCATCGATGAGAAGTTTAACAGCAGACTTTTCGAGAATCCAAATAGAAAGGTAAAATATGGGTTAGGTGACTGGAGCAGAATGTAGAGCAGCCCGATATATATATACACATACATACATATGTACAATAGAACCTATTATAATGTCGGTGGAAGTAGATTAGAAACGCGTCCATACCAATATAAACGTCTAATACGCGATAAACGATTAATTCCAATATACCACAATCGTACTTGCAAATAATTCCACAGGACTGGATGCCTTCCATAGAATCACCATTAATAACAATTGAACGGTAACGTAATACGGATATACTAAGCCATAGGCAAATGGCATACTGTTGCAATGATTACAGGTATCAAATGACTACACCCAGCCCCCGGACCCATCCAGCACGAGAAATCGTAATCGAAAAATAGTAAGAGTGACGAAAAAAAAAATTATAAGCAAAAAAAGGTCTGATCGTGTAGCTAAGAAGTAGCGTGTAATTTCTTTTGGCAAATAAAGCGGTAAATAGATCGATAATAGAAAAAAAAGAATGTTCTAATTCCCTGAGTATATATAATAAAACAGGTTGCCATTTGATACAAGTACGTAGTACGTAAGTGCGCAGATACGAAGCGAACGATTGGGTCTGACTATACGTCATACCAGTTGTATATGGTTCTTGTTGTTATACAGTACACGGCATAGAAGAGACGAGGAGTGGTTGGCCACCCCTGGCCTGGATACCGGCGAGTGTTGTTCACCTCCGTGTGAAAGTACTCGCGCACGCGTACATACTGGCGAATCGGTTGCTACGTCTCTTAGTTAGTATTACTAGCGACCATTACCAATTCTACTGATACTACTAATGCCATTTACTACTAACTAATACTACAAGCTCGTCAGACAAGTCGCTGGGCGCTCGGTCCTGCGCTCACGTGACAGGCACGTTTCATTGGCTCTCGGTTGAGCACATTTCTGTCCAGATTATTTCGTATCCTTATCAAAACAATTTCGAACGCAATAACATAAATAATACCGATGAAAGATATTTTTTGTATATCAAAAATTCCGTCCTCCTGTAAATTAAAGAAAAATTTTGAAAGACTGTCAGTAATTATTTTCTCAATATCGTCAGGCCTGACAGTTCGGTTGATCGCAAGAGAATTCCAATGCAGCCTGGGTAATTTTCATAGACACGTTTCGGCCGTTATGATTATGCTTAGAGAAGAAAAAAAAAAAGATGTGGTGACAAGGGTAAAAGATAACTGAAAATTTGTACGGGTCGTGCCAAAAAGAAAAAGAGAGGAAAAAGAGAATGGGGGCCTCTGGGTCGAAATGACGAACGGTCCCTTCAAGTAAAGTATGATAGAGCACGTTGGGCATGGAATGGGTCCGAAAGAACGGAAAGGCCAGTAGGTACCGTTAGGGCCCAGTCACTGTGGCAGTGTGTTAACCGGGCATATCGCGTAGGCAGAGTCAGTCCCTCTTATACACTATATCCTAGATCCCAAGAGAAGCCGTATTAAATGGCCTATATAGAAGGTATCCGAGTTGGTATCGGTACTAGTACTGCGCGAGTATAGCAGTAGATTAAAAGCCGCGTGTCTAGTGGTAACAGTACTGGTACAACCGGCAACTACTATCCCAGTGGTATACCCACTGTTACCTGTGCAGTATACAAAAAGCGATTACTAAGCGTATAGGAATAGAATATCAAAGGAATAGAGGCGTGACAGCGGAGAAAACCAGTCCCTACAAATCTTCCTATAGTTTATCCAATGCACCGCTATGCCCTACCCACTGCGTGTCATCTCGTGCCGCCAAGAGACAAATGATACCGCGAAATTGTCGTACGGCCAAAGAATTCCCAGGATGCACCGCGAGTGCATTACGCCTGCACCGTATATAGGATATGTGGAACCAAAGTGTCGAGTAACGAGGATAAACGACGAAAGGGAGCAATGTCAGGGCGGTTCTCATTGGTACGTGTTAAAAGACAATTAATCTGAATGACTAGAGGCCTAGACCCGTCCGCGTATCGCTGTGTCCCACATTTCGCACATGCTTGGGAATTTTACGCGTCCCATACGCGTCATTACCGAGTACGAGAGGTTTGTTATTGAGAAAAAAACTTCTTTTTTTTTTAAATTTAATTCAATGACCTTCACGAGAGGGATCAAGGATGGCTGTGGATGTGACCCATTGTGATGTCATTGACCATTCGTGATAAAATTGGCATGAAATAAATCAACGATCGCTTCTGTGCGATAAAGATTTTTGCTGTGTTAATAAATTTTTGTCACATACATTTTTCTATGCGTAATCGATTACTGTACGAATTTTTAATTTGAGTATGTATACAGCACATAAGATACGATTGCTCGTTCGATCAGTGTCTCTTGAATGAAAGTTGTTGCCTACCGCAAACAAGTCGATATGTATTCGCGGTGCGACGAATAATTTCAGTCTGATGGACTCGCGCGAATGATTTGTATGTAAGCGACGTGCGAATCGGCCTTGACGTCTCGCACGATTTGCTATTTGCGCTATAGGGTACACGACACGCGTTTCGCGATTTACGATGGAAAACTGCGCTGTATTACGGTCTGATGGAGTTGGAATTTTACGAGGAAAAAAAAAGGTCATTCTTTATAAGCCCCATCTGTATGGGGACACGTGGGTTGGAATAATTTTCTAATGAAATTTAAAGATACCGAAAAAAAAAGGGATTTTTTAATTCAGAGTCAAAGTGATCCTTACTCGAGGCTTTCAATGCGTATGTAAATCCCGCAAAGGGCAAGGGTAACGGCAGAGGAATGAAAAAAGGACTATCTCGCGATTTTAGGATTAGATATACAAAAGAAAAGAACTTAGAAAAAAAAATATTTAAAAAACTATATTACATTCTCTGGGATGAAACGGCGGATGCGTAACAATGGCATTCGTGATAGTCTGACGAGGGTATTCGTTACGTTGTTCCCATGTATAATGGCGGGAAGGTCCTGGCGAATGATCCCCATATGCGCTGCCGCGCGACGAAACAGGATTGGCTTCAGAATTTGAGAAGGAGCTAAAAAGAAGGAGGCAGGATAAAGGGGGATGAGAAAAAAGAAAATGGTGCCCTCGAGAATTTCAATGAACCATCCACGATTCCTCATAGACTACACTATTGTATCGATGGTAGGTCACGGAATTGTAATGTGAATTTTTTTTGTTTTTTTTTTTTTACATAAATTCTCCCACATCTTCTGAATTCTCTGTTCGTTTCTTCAAGATCGTCACCATTCAACCTTAAGCGAACTGCGAGCTATCCTTAAAGCCTGTTGAGACAATAAAACGTGAGTAAAGACAAGAAAATTCTCAGTAATCAAAAAGTACAATAAAACAAGAGCGAGGATAAATAAAAAATTGCAAGAAAAATCGACGCAAAGGCCGAGACTGAATAATAATAACAGGAACAATAATGAAAGGGAATAGTTAGCCTTTGAAAAGGATCGACTATTCATCCTTAACGATGAATTTAAAAAAATACCCACCTTATTTCCACGGAATGATCGTGCGATCATTAAAGATTAAGTATGATTAAATGTTATCGTATAAAATAAACAAGCAAATAATAATATAATACTCAGAAGCAATAGGTGCCTTATTAGTACGAATAAAGATACCATAGGTATTGTCTGTGCGTTATAGCGCTTACTACTTGAAGCATCCACTGTTCGTCCACTGTACATACAGTCGATGACGTGCATCATGCATATACATATATATATATAGACATATATAGACCTACCTCAACGTACAAAAAAGGTACAAGCCACTAAGAATTTTTCCACGTGCGTAAAAACGTCATAAATGTATAAAAATAAAAGGGTGCACATGCACTTTTCAATAATATAAATTTAATAGGTATCACAGAGCGCAGTGCATTTCAGTGCCATAGCAAATAAGCAGTACCGATGTTTCTGGTTGTTCCATGTATACATATATACATATATATATATATATATATACTCTCTATAGAAATATAGGATGCACACGAGACGATTCGTGCATTCGTGCACGCCACATGTAATTTCGTGCACGAATCGTATAAGTGCAATTTAAAAATTATTTTTAAATAATGGCGTAGTCTGGTTTGAGAAAGATTACTCGATAAAGGGTTGCAGCGTAAGGGAGGTTCAACAGTAGGACAGTGCCGGATGGATTACATGGAGTAAGAGCCTTGTAAATGGAGAAAGGAAGAATGAAGAAAAAGATCGATTAAATCAATAAAATAGGTAGACGAGAAAAATTGAAGACTTGAGACCAAAGGAAGAAAGCATCGATTCATCTCGGAGCGATGAATTGAGATGAATGATCTAGGGACTGCCTGGTTGGTCCAGAATGGGGCCTCCGTCTCAAAAGCATTGGAGAGATTAGTATAAAGAACTCGGGACACCGATACAATGCCGTAATGATTTTTTAATTGCAAGTGCACCTGCAGGTTGTCGCCAGCCAAGGTCAGTGTCGTGGACCCGTCGACGTATAGAGTGGGAGAATTGGAGGGAAGAGAGAGAAAAAAAGCGAGAAAAGAGAATAACGCGTAAAGAAAAGATTGGAGAGGGAGAAAAATCGAAATAAATGATAAGGTCGAGGAGGCTGGTGATGAAGATTTTGCATTACTGCCATTTCGATTGGATATAGTAATTGGAGCTGTAAGAACTCACGCATGATCATTTACATTTTCTCGATCGGGCTATACTTAATTACTGCTTATCTTAATACACTTCTGCTTGGTCCATATATCATTATTCGAAGCATTCACCCGTGACAGTGTACAGTGACGTATCTGAGTAAGAAGGAGCAGCGTAGAAAACGATTATTGTTCGCGTCTGTTAAAAATTCCTTACTACAAATTCACATTGACTGGGGTTGAGGTTGAATGAAATTTTTCAAATTTCCCGCCCTTCGCGAAAACCCGACTGAATCGAGTGTCCGTATTTTTCAGGGGTAAAATTGGTAATTCCTTTTATCTAAAATTTGTATACGCCATTTGTTGTAATGAAAAATAATTTTATCCCGGGCGCAGAACGAGGTGGCGCCACATAATCGGACGGCCCTGGTTTGAGTCGGTGCAAACAAGACTCAAGTCTTGGAGTCTGCGAACTGCAACAGAGCGAGGCGTTGCAGTGCAACGAGAAGTGCAGGGAGAGTGCATCGCGTTGTGGAAGCATAAGAGGAAAGAGGTAGACAGAGGTAGAGCGGTGAGAGGATCAAGAGAGACACGTTCAATGAGTGGAAGAGTAAAGGACGGAGTGAGACAGAGAGTCCTAGGAAGAAAAGGAAAGAGAGAGAGAGAGAGAGAGAGGGCGGGGGGAGAGCTGAGATACTGCAGACTCGAGAGCAGACTCTCTACAGGAGAGAACAAATCAACATGACGGCTGTGGAACAAAGATCGCGCAGTCCCGCCATAAACGAGAGAAACTTCTCAGGTAGAGCCGTATGAGAAAGATGGACTTCATCTTACGGTAGGCCAAGAAGAGAGCTTAATGACGATAAGAAAGAAAAAAGGGATTCACGATAAAATCAATAAAGGGATTAATAAAGGGTGAAATTAAAATTCTGATATATTTATTCCCTGATGCGTATGACATTTTCCATAGAAAATTGAGCCTTGAATATGCTGCCAGTCTGAGGATCAAAACTGAATTTCAATAAACTATTATTGTCAATACGTTTTTCACGTTGGATTCCAGCATCTTAGACATACAGAGAGTCTAAGATGACAAGTGAATGAGGTGGAGAAATAGAAACAGGAAGTTCAATATCCTTTCAGGAATTTCTATTTAGCTTCCTGTTTTATGCAGTCTATTATTTCTTATTTCTGACTTATTCAGGAGCTGGAAAAGATGTCTTACGCTAACGATATTTCTAGAAGTATAATTCACTTCGGTAGATCCTAAGATATATTTCGTCCTCGAAAGGACTACGAAGCGAATGGTCCAATGTCCCTTCGCTACGTATTTCTTGCGTACAGTGTCCTTAAGGACGAGACTATTGAATTTAATACCGGAACGAATCGATTTCTCTATATGCGGTGGAATAAAATGTAATTTATACTTCCTATTTTCACCGATAGATGGAAACGCGAATTTAACAGCTGACACAAATATTTTCCATGGACATTCCCACGTTTAGTGGTTTCGCTTTGCGGTACCCGTTCGCGTGCATATTTTCATGAAGCGATATACAATTCCCAGAACAACTTCAAATTTAACGATCAGCCACGCGCGACGGGAAAACAAACGTCGAAAACGGCTTCACGACGAGATTCCTAACCTCGGCCTAAAATACGAATCCTGACTAGAATAATTGCATAGGGTTGGAATATGTGATATTGACAGCCATCTTTTAAGTGCATTTAAGAAATTGTCTTTGTTATTTTTTTTTTCGCTTACAATATGTGTCAACGCGACGAGCATAAATCAGCCTGTTTGCTCATACCAGGACTAACCTTGGCAGGTGCTAAAATTCTTCATTTTTCTTTTTACCTTACTCGCGTGACCTTTCATCCTCTTTTTTTTTCGTCGTAACCACATACGATACTACTAACTCGTCGCGTATCCCGTCATTATCTTCGTATCACACATTCCCATCTATTAACACACAAATTTACGACGCTTGATTCATACACCGGATAACACGAAATTGACAATTGATTCTGGCACAAAACGATGTCTCGTAATACAAGAACCATTCAGAAATACGTGTCTGTACGTATAACAAAAGAAATCGTGTAGGACTATTTAAACGATAATTATTCTCCAATACTGGATGCATTTCGAAACAGCTGAATGAATAAGGAAAAAAAAGAAAGATAAGAAGGCGTCACTCACATCGGTACTGCCGAGTATCGTGGGAACGCGCAGGAGTAAGTAGTATACGTATCGATGTCAAAAATAGCGAAAGTCTGTTTTACAAATACGTAATCCATGTGAAAACAAAAGAATAGCTGCGCGACGAATGGCTTGGCTCTACAGTGGCGCCACCGTCGGCGTCCTTTTCCGTTAGAATTTCGATTTCCACCGAGAGACTTGTTTTCATTTCTCGCAGAGACACAACAAACGTCTCTACTAGGCTCTCGAGGCACAATAGGAAATGAGTAAGAGAAATAAATGGAGAAGACAAAATGGCGGGGCCAGAAAAAAAAGTGACGTCCAAGAGAGCTGCAGTTGGTTTCTACGAGCTCCAAGGTTGTGCTCCGGGCCATATCGTCTATATGCAAAGCAAACGCAAGGACGTTTACGCGCGTCTCTCAGCCGCTCACGCACTCTCGTGCACTCCTATGGACTCCTATGCACTTTCTATGGCCAAGTGATGGGAGTGACGCAACACCATCGGGAGAACCTTCTGTCAAGAATTCATGAAGGATAAATTCTATCCTTTTATTTTTTGCCATCGGTTTCCTTCTTTTATATCGCGTGACTATTGTACATCGCGGCTCTAGTTTACGCGCATATTGCCAAACGGATACGTACATGGTCAGAGGTCTTCTCGACTAGCCAGACGTACACCGATCGTTTCTTTTCTTCTAATCGCTACCAAAAAGATGTCTACATGTACGACAGAAACCCGGGTCAGCGGAGGGCTGAAAGAATTCGGCCGAACATTTCGACATAATGATGTCATTAAATTCGAAATAGCATCTGCGAGCTGAGACACGATGCACAGTTTGTCTGGTGGGACTGGCTCATTCGTCAGTTCTGAAGTGTTACCTTTCTCGCATGTCTTTCAAACAGGTTAGGATCGACTTGTATCTATTCAGCAATTCCAGCTAAAGCAGTATGGCAGTATGGCAATATAACAGGGAAGAACAAAAGACGCTTCTGTAATGGCAGATCCAATATTTCGCATAAATACAATAAGACGGCCATGCAGGCTGAAAATATTGTTGCACTCGGTCGGGGATCTTGCCGAGGATTATTTTGAGATTTTTCATCGTGTCGTCGTTTGTCAGTGTCTCGACTAATTCTAAAGGAATAAAGGGCCGTCGGCTGACTCGCCATGCTGGGGCATATAAGGTTATTTTCATGAAAGATAAATATGCGGCTGAATTGCGACACACGATATTCAACGTCGCGGTCGCGATTGACATTTCGTGGCTGAAACGGACGAAAGGATCATTAGGTGAATGACGAAGAAAGACGAACGCGGCGATGTGATTAGGCTGAGCTGGCTCGGGTTAGGCTAGGTTAGGTCCGCGCGTTGTGTGCCGTACCGCGACGAGAGGCCAATTGAAAAAATTCGGTTTCGCGGAAAACATAATAGAGACTCGCCGACCGTAAATTAAGGTGAGCACCTTCGAAGAAAGTGATTATCGTCCATTTTTTGGCCGTAGTTTCATATTGCAAATGACTCTCGCCCTGGCCCATTGACAGAAACCATTGTATACATTAATGCCGCGCGCCGAAAATTTCCGCTTACGGAATCGAGATTAACCATTTGCCAGAACAAAGAGACGCGTCTATTATACGAAGGCAGAGACCGTTGGGAGCAAAGTTTGAAAATTGTTTTGGTCGGGTCATTTGTGGAATTTCACTTGCGGTGAGTGAGGCCCTGAAAAGGAATTTCAATTGTACCAGGTCCCATCGAACTTCACAATTATTTGCATATGTAAGATTCCATTTGGAACTTCTTTATGATCAATCGAGCATCGCAAAAACATGATAAGACGCAGACGATCTTCTCGTCGTTAAATTTCATTGGCTAATAAAAAGAAATTTCATTCCCGCCTGTGCCGTTTCTTAAAATGCCAATTCCAAAAAAAATTTTATATCATTTCGACTCTTGTCGTAGGTCAGGATATTCGAGAATTCATTTTGACGGAGGAGCTGGAAGCTCACTTGAGTGACCAACGCCGAGGACTTTTTTCGGGCGTACCCGCATGATACTACCTGGCGTTTCCCGATGCTCCGCATTCCGTGGCGTCAAGGCCATCGCGAAGTCAAAGAATCCTCTAAGAGTGACTCGAGGCATTATGATAATATTCTCTTGCTAGCTATAGTTCTGCGAATGCGATTACGTTGATCCTCAAATTCGCGAATACGATGGTGGCTAACCGAAAAAGTAAAATTGTGCAGACTCACCGTTCGTTTCTTGTTCCACAAAGTCCTGTACAATCGGATAACTAGTTTAAGGGATGCGGTTGCACGCAATGACGGGCATGAGGAAAATTCCAGAATCAAACACGTGGAAAGTGTATCGTCCCGGCAGGGCTTTTGTCGCGCCGATGAAAACTCTCTCGCGAGTGCAACAGGTTTTACCGCGGAGAATGGAGATGGAGTCAAGAGAGTCGAGACGGCCGTACATACACACGAGGGCGGCTAAAGACGAGAATAGAGTCAAAAGACGTTCACCCTTGGTGAAAGTAGCGGACGTGTTTGCAACGCGATCGACATCGGCTTTAGAAGCCTATAGAGGCTGTTTCAAATAGTGCTTGATTCGCGAGGGCTAACGAACCCCATTGAATTTTACGTAGCGCGATCGTACCCGCACATTAACAAAAGTCACGAATAGGGCGCCGAAATTGTCACGTAGATTTAAGGCATTCTTACGGGCCGCAAAAAGACTCACGTACGTCCCAATTCCACGGCGCGTGTTTAGTATCTTAAGCCGCTAGGCGTAGCTACTGTCGCTACCCGCCGACTCATCGAGACGGCGTCAGTCCTCCTGGCGAATTGGCGGGTCAAGGTTCCACAGCTTATTTTATTTCGGCCCTGCGTATGGTGCGGGACACTTAGAAAACTGCATAATAACTCCATAATCGTTGCATAAAATGGCCCGCGGTCTCTTGGTACGAGATACCTCTCACTTGAGAGACACGGTTAAGCTTAAATGCCTCACGGTCCTCTTACAAAATCCTGTTGCATCCACTTGACAACAGATGGCGAGCGTTCCGTGAGTTTTTCCCATGAAGAAATTTGCCTCTACTCGATACGCACTGACCCTTCACTATTATCGGACATCGATGATGTAAATACCAATTTTTCTAGATTTTTCTGACCTACGCGTCATTTCTCAAGCAATCGTATCAAATCCCAATTGTGCATTGTTTGCACAATTGTCGCCGCGCGACAATAGGAGAATCGCATGGCTGACTGTGGTATTGAGTCATAGCTACCATATATTAACATATTTAATGTCAGACGCACACTGGAGACCGCGAAAGTACAACGTAGCTGCAACACGCAGGGAAGAGAAAGGAAGACTAAGAAATAGAAATGCGCAACGAGGATAGGGAGAGGGAGACAGAGACAGAGATAGCGAAGGAAAGAAAGAAGGAAGCAAAAGAAGAAAAATGTCATTGACCCTCTGACGTTGAAAATACTTAACTAACGCCTCTCTCGCGTATAAACTACAATAATTTTACATATCACACACGATCTCCTTACTTAATCTGATCAGCCCAAACGAAATAGCGAAGAAGCTCGGAGTCTCCTTACGTTACGAGCGGCACGACATCTGGATAAATAACAAGCACTATGTGTTCGACTCGAGTCAAGAATTGCCCCAGTAGTTACGTACAGCATTTACAGAGGGAGTTACCGTAGCGCACCAAGTAAAAGAGCCACAAGGATGACAGCGTCTTCTTCTAAACTACAGTCAGTAATGCCAACTTAGGAAACGTTTAAAGTAATATGCTAATTAAGGGTTTTTTTATGTGTGCTGAACCTACTTTCTTTAATTTCTACCTTTTACGAATTGCGACAGCCTGTCTGTCTGTTAATGCAATTCGTCTGCTCTCCTATACTATGTGAATTTCACTCTTTATCAACTCCAGTACGTTATTCTGAGACCGTAATCGGACATAGTGACAATAACAATTCCTCATTGACTGTATGCAACACTCGACGACAATACATAGATAAGAAATGTAAATCGCACGGTCAAAGGAGTTACCTAAGTTCCAAAATCAAACATACGGAGAAAAGGTAAGGACGTATGCGTACAGGTACCGAGAATGTGTTAACTACATGCATTTACGTTTGCATCAACAGAAACCCTCGAATAATCAACAATAAGTACGTGTTGTAACGAGACCTTGTCGACTCATGACTCATGCACGACTAAAAATGCGAATATATCACATAGATAGCCAAGCAATGAAATTCCCAATTTCACTACACGACGACATAACCCCCAAATTGATCAAATTGATGATTAAAATTCATTAATAATTCAAGCACTACAAAAATCCACCCCACCGCGTTTACTTAAATTCTAAAAAAAAACTGCTAACCCAGTTCTTATAGAGAGACAGACAGTTCTATGAAACTCGTAAAGGAACCAGCGAGTCTCTTCTATATCGATTGACTGTCATTAAAAAATTCCAGGGTAACGGAACGACCAACATTCGCGATAAGGAGTGTCTCAAGTCCCAAAAGACGCAGGGCCCTAAAGACACAGTAGCCATTACTGTGTCGATCTGATGGTCCGAGTGAAGTGGAGTGTAGCGGAGTGGAGTTTGCAAAAAGTTTGCGGAGCCTCAACAACAACGGCGAAACACTGTAGTTGTTGACTCGCTGACTGACTAAACTAATGACATCGTTACTGACTGGCCTGGCCGTACATACGTGCATAACGTATGTGCATGCATGCGTGCATGCATGCATACTATCCTTGGTTCACTCTGCGGTTCTCCGTGCTGCTGCACACCGTCATTCTCTGCTTACTGGTCGAGTTCAATGATCTCACCCTCCCCCACTATACACACTCGTATGTATATACATGCACACATATATATACATATATATATTCTCTCCGTCTGTCTCTCTCTCTCTCTCTCTCTCTCTCCTCTCTCCAGTCTCTCGTATTCTCTCCCTTTTGCGACTTTGCTCGTCGGCAATGGAGTAGACGTACTCCTGGTTAGGCGCACCTGCTTGGGTGTAAGAGAAGAAATGGCGAATTCGAAAGTGAGAGTTTCCGTCGATTGGCTGCTGCACCAATATGACCGATCACGAAAGACGAGACTATAAGTGAATATTTTTCGTCGTTTCTTTTTTTTTAATAATAAAAAATCTCCAAGAGACATTTAATTCGAAAATTTACACGGTAAAGTCACGCGTTCCGTTCAATGTACCGCACGCGGTACATTGAACATTGCACATTGAACTTCCCCCAGTGCATCCTCGAATCAATGAGTGCGAGGGTACTGTGTAATTTTTTTTTCATACCCAGTTTCCCCATCCTCGTCGACGAGTTGACGAGTACGAAGAAACTCTCCGTTAGGTTTAAGTCGTCTATGTGATTTAAAAAAAAAAAAAATATTTTCTCGCACTCCCGGGTCTTCGGTATATTAAATTCTAAAGCGGCAAGTGATTTCGTACCAGAATTGCTATTGGGAATACATTCGAGGAGTGATAGCGGTGTTATGTTTGTTGGTCGGTGTTGTCTTCTGAGTTTATATAGTAGGAACAAAAATAACTCTAGGCCCGATGCCGAGGAGCTGCACCGCGTGAGTTCGGCTAGCAGAATCACTAGTCGTACAGTAACCGCGTTACTGCATAATAAAAGCCAGTCAAGAGGCTACATTGAAGATACGCAGTAACGACAAAGAAAAAAATAAAAAAAAAATAAAACCCCCATGAAATCCAAGCGCAACAATAATATTTTCAACTGATTATTTCCTCCTCCTTAATTCTAAGAAGACACGCGGCCTCCGAAGTGCTTGGGTATCGCCTTCCGCACACGCTCCTTCCTGCGCCATCGTTAATAGCAGAGAACTATATATGTATATACAACTGCCAATAGCTAATTACACAAGACACAATAGCTCCTTTGTTAAACTAGTAGAATATACCAGCGAGCGATGAAATTTCATCACTCGGTATAACACAATGAATTATTTGCAGAGACACGAGGCGCTCTACGTGTGAGCATAGGGCGCTCATACGTGATCCACCTGATTTTCATCCATTTCGATATAACCGGGTGCATTATTGAAACGAGGGGGTACGGAGCGAGGCGGGAAGCAAGTGGCGAGGAAGAGGCGTGCGCGGTGCAGGAAAAAGTCAAAATGTTCAAAGTGCACGGTATCTCGCCCGGGAATGCATCCTAAGTGGCGTCATTGTTTTCATCGACGGTGCATAGCGACATGCGTTATACTAACGCACATAGGAGAACCAGCGCCCCCGTGAGCGTGTGGGAGCGAAGAAACTGGGACGACGGCAACAAGAGCGATAACGCTCGTCGGTGCAGTTTGCACCGTTGCAACGTTACACTGTTGCACCGTTGCACCGTTGCACTGCGCGTTTGACGTGGGTGCACTGGGACTTGGTCAGACCGTTTGCATGGAACAGTCATGCGATGCGAGAAGTCAAAGATGTCAGTGTGCTCGTCCAATTAAAAAATAATAATAATAATAATAATATATACCTGCATATTATTCCTCATACACTCATATTCGCACGTATTTCCTGACGTCATTTACCTATGTTCGGTCAGAACAATACAGTGCAGGGATGACGGTCATTGAGCACACTAGGCGACCTGGTCGTGAATTTAGTCATGTACGGCAATGAAACTATTTTCCAGTTGGTACTCGTGATCGCTTACGTAAGTGCGTAAATGCTTACTTTTACTACTACACCTTATATACATACCGCGTGTACGTATTATTTCTCTTAATAAATTAATCTTACTGGAAGCGATTAAAGTTTTTCATAATTTTTCGAACATAACCTATAACCTATTACGCGTAGAACATGAGAGATATCAGACACGGTATTCTAACGATATTCGACGGGTATTTAGGTTTTTGTATATGCATACATAGACGTGCATATATATGTATATTTTTTGTTGACAGTGACCCACATGACTCGGCTGGAACTTCTTAATGGTATGTGCTGGCAAGGAGTGAAAAGTTTACGCGAAACCAGAGAGAGAGGAAAGAAAAAAATATGTAAATGGGGGTGAATGCAACGACCCCGTCCTAAAGGAGGGTATGCACGAACTCGACCCAAGCCAACTTTGAAGGTGAACATAGTTAACTGGTCTGGATAAATCTGCGGCAAATCAGGAACGTGATTTGCATCGGTATGGTCGAGAAGAGGAATCCCTATTTGTGACGAACCCGCGCGCACAGAAGAGGGGTTGCACTCTAGTTAGTAATCCTGTCGCCTTTTACAAGCCCGATGGTGCATATGTAAAATATCGTAAAAATACATTAAACCGGATATCCACGTACTGCGCAGCGTATTGCCTTAACGAATGCACTGCTCGCATCATACTGCGTTAGCTAGGTAAGGATTATAAGAATTTTTCTCCAGCCGATATAGTACGTATTCAAGGCTGTTAAAAGCAAGAGGGACGGAATGAATTGAGGAATGTTATTTTTCGTTTTATCAAATTTCACATAAGAAGGACCGACAAAAGAATGCGGAGCCGTTAGTCTAAAGTAAAACGTTACGTGACCAAGCCATACACCACACGAGCAAGCTATGCTTGCGAGTTGGTACCACCAGGGTCATCACGTATGGTCACCGCAGTGGACTTGCAGGGTTAAACGCGACATTTGCATTCCCTCGACTGTATTCAAGCAGTATTACGGTATGCATAGGTAAGAATAAAAGTCCACCCGTTAGATAGGGAGGTACCTATATAGACGTAGTTACTGCTATAATACTATATCTACGTGTGTGTATATATGTATTATAAATTTAAACATACATATCTATGTATTATATATACGTATATACAATAACATACGTAAGGACGAATATACATATATACGCAGTGTTAAATAAAAAGAGGGTTGCCAAGAGGGTTTTATGCTCGCGTGAGGCAGGTCAGTGACGTTTAGACACCGAGCACTCTCGATGACTGCGTTGGCTTTTCCCACTGCTCGATGAAAATAAAAAAAAAATGAAGCGACGAAGTGGAAGAAACAACAACAAGAAATAAGAGAAAAAAAAAAAGAAAAAATAACACATTTTTTTCTTCTCTTCTAACTCTCGCTCGCCTAACGTTGGCCCTATTCCAGAATTTGAATTAAGCGCCTAGACGACGACTGCGTTGACTGAAGGAAAAAAATATATATGTACGATCATAAAGGAGCCACTTGAATTACCGTGATTGATACCATGACCTTTAAGCCGTTTACGTATCACCTAGTGCGTACACACGTGGGACCAGTTACACGCTTATTCCAGACCTGTAAATACAGAATGGCCAACCCTGCAGCATCTTCCAATGTGCATCCTCATCATCCGCGAAACAACTCGTTCTTAACAGATCGCGTCTCGACTATAAAACCGTCCTTGGTTGAATATATATATATATATATATATATATATATATATATATATATACACAAAACCATGCATGGTACATTGCTAGGATAGTCATCGACACCACACGGTATTTCAATCCAATCCTCACGAAACTATGAAAATAAACTATTATCGTCCGTAAAATAAAAAGGGTCCCTAATTCAAAGAAATATGTAAATAAAAAAAATTTCTTCACCATTATCAAATGTACGGTCGGCCATAGCGTTATTGCCGAAACAAATATATTTTTCTCCCCAATGCACGTTACAAATAACCAAAAGTTCTTTGAGAATTTGACGATCCCTCGTATTACACGTGAATCATACATATAAGCTCGCGAGCTTTTTCACAGTGACGACAGATCCGTCGATACGATTTCGCATACGGGGTTCAGCTGAATCGTCAAAACTGTTTCTCTGAGTCAGCAGGACGAGGATAAAGTCGAAGGCTCGGATTCAGGTACGCGTCTGTTGCAACGTGCGTGCGTGTTCATGCGTACCCACATATGTTGTTACGATAAACATACGCGTAAGTCCAGTGCGTGAGGTAGCGTCTCTTCGCTGTGAATATACGTGTACATATGTACACATATACCTATATACGTACCATACGTATTGCGTACGCGTAAGGTTCATGCGTGTATAGTGCGTATCCCTTGGTTTACATATGTATAACGTATCTTATACGTATACGTACAAAAGACAGGTACAAGTATGCGTGCGCGGGTACCTACGTATGTACGTACGTAAACTCGTACGTAGTCTACGTGTATCCTTCTTTTACTTGCATTCTCCCTCCCTTCGTCTTCTCTCTCTCCCTCTCGCGCTCTCTCTCGCTCTCTCTCGCTCTCTCTACTTCCCGAAGGGTGAAGGACCTGCTCGGGAGTCATCGGACTTTTCAGTCGCCTTTGTTCCCAACCCCCTTACAGGGAATGGGTCGAGTTGACCTCCCCCCTCACCCCCGATACATTTACGCGTTAAGGGATTAATTTGTTCAGCAGCATTGAAAAAGTACTACCAACCTCCATTCTCCCCTCTCCTCATCAACCCCCATTGACTTTACGTGGATACGCGATTTTTTTTTGCACTTTTTTTCTTGGTTATAGTGTTAGAAATTGTAATACGTATAAGCGTGATATTTGGATACGTTGTAAGAATGAGAAAAAAAAAATGTTATTTTAATTTTTCTAATAACGATTTCTCCCTTACATCGAAGAGGATAGCAAACGCTATAAAAATATTTAACACGTGTCCCACTGGTGTCTACGCAATCGTTTCAAAGACGTAATGAAAAACTGAGACAAACTTTTTGCGTGTAAATACGCAATGGAAATAACGATAAAATGCTTCTGCTTCTTTTCTAACGCGGACACTCAGCAGTATCAATTCCACTAATAAATATAAGGATGATCAAAGGGTGCAGCATTCATGGATCGAGCATCGTAAAAAAGCAAAGGCAACGCGACGCCTGAAATTCTCCTGATGGAAAATAACCTGAGGTTTTTAATAGGCTACTATAGTAAATAGCAATCATTGAACTCGCTGAAACGACGCGGTTGTTATTCATAACGCGTGCACTCAGTCACCTACATACTTACGTATTATGCTTGTCATTAGGACCACAACAATACTTTCATTAGGTAGTAAGAATAGAATGGAGCGATATCCGAGGCGCTCGAGCAATATCAAGAAGGAGTTTTCCGTTATCGCGTTATCACCGTCGTAATTGCATACGTGAAAATTGTATTATCCAAGTGAAAGATCAGTAAGCCAAGAAAACGTTGCATTCTAATATTAAAATTTATCGTGCGACATTGACGTCACGTTCAACGTCTGTTATAAAGTTCTGCGACTTAAAGTCACGCTACGTCATTGATAAGGCCGAGAAAGTCCTTTGTTTCATACATACGTACAAGTATAGGTATAATCGTACAGCCGCAATCGACAATTACAATATGATATACGATAAAAATGAACGGAACGAAAAAAAAAACAAAGAAAAATTTAAAAAAACTCATCGAAAGCGAAAATCGTTTTCACGAAGTTCGCGACACGCGTTTTACGTATCGGATAAGTAAGAAAAATTTTTGCCCGAGGATGGAAACTTAGCGACAGCTGATAACAAAAAACGTACGGTTGCTTTCAAGAAGGCGAGACAAATGGCCTCGAACGTATGTCTGCCAGGAATACCTAATAACCGACAATTAACGTGCGCAACACTCACCAGCCCTAGACTGGCAAAAGGCCAATGGCGACTCTGCTATCGCGACGCCGACTCGTACACGGCCATCCTGAAACCATCCAATCTATTCGATGGACCTTGGATAAGACTTTTTTCCTCGTGAAAGAATGAAATTTTAAAAATAATGACGTTTCACATGTAAATCGACTTACTAAACTGCTATCATTACCAACGACCTACCCCGTGCTCCTCTTTGTAAATTCTTCTGGTAACTTAGCTATTCCCGTGATTTTTTTTATAAATATTGATTACGCACACACCGAATATAGGCTAATATTCAATCTACCTAATGGCGGACTCGGCCTCGATTTCGTCTCTAGCTCGCAATTACTCGCGAATCCATCCTCGCAGTCATTACACGACTTGCGCAAACCGATATATGGACATCTGGCATTTTCCATTTTTCTTTAATTCACCATTTCTCTTTTCCCCGTCTTCCCTTTCGTTTCTTAATCGCGATCGTCCCGTGTTGTTCCACGTTGAAATACCCAGAATGGCGTTACGTTCTTATAGACATAGTATATACATCATACACGTATATACATATATGTATATACACGATGTATACACCAATTTCTCCCACAGACGTTAAAGGTACTAATTATTCGCGTGAAATCTTTTTTTTATTTTTCCCTTTTCCCCTCCTCATTTCTTATCTCACTCGTGCTCTCCACACTTGGAAAAATTCGTTGGTAATCATTCGAAGGCCGGAACTAATTCGATGGAAAGTCAAAGATTGCGCGATTTAACGGTTCGAAAGTTAGCGAGGTGTGTCTGGTTTACTAGACATGATAAAAAATGTTCTTACAGCCAATTCAACTAGCCTGATAAGTACCACCACACAATTTACCTCAAATTCAATATCCGACAATACGTTCCCACTGTATACCCTATTCGCAATAGTTCACTTAAAAGGTGTACTTACCTGATTGGTGCCATTGAAAAATGAACTTGATCAAATCCTCCCAAAAAAATCTATGACATCGTAACTAACTTTATAACTCCCTGCTATCTATAATTGCACGATGGAACCGTGAACTAATCGATATCGTAATCCCCATCGATTTATCGAAACAGTACTTATATGAACTTGTCTTTGGTAAAGATTAAAAATTTTTTAATATTCTTATCGATTTATCGAAATCGTTATCCAATCTTTTACGTCCTGCATAGAGAATTTAGTATACTAAAATTTTTTCCCTAAACATCGATATCTAATCGATCTAAAAAGCATCGTATCTAGCGGACACTAAGAGTGCATTAAAAGTACGTATGCTGAATTGTGCATCCGAAGGCAGTAGGTACGCTTTCCATCAATGTATATATAGTAAGACCATAACCACGTATACGTATGCAAACGCATACGTGGTATTCAATACAGGATGTTAGGGAGGGTCGCTTACGATTGGCAGACCCGTCGCACGTACGAACGAGACTTAAGGTCTGTTATACTGTATCAACGACATGGCCAATGATTGCTCGGATGAACCAGCCTTGTTATCGGTGTATACGTGCTCGTCCTAACGAAAAGAGTGTCCAATTTTGACACAAGGTATAATTTGGCCTAGTAAATAAACAATAATAATAATCAATGTAATTCTTTCCCAGAACCACAGACAGATTTAATGGCCCAGACAGAGACACATACCGTGTGTCTTAATTCATTCTAATTCATGAAAGGGAAACGACCCACGTGATAATTTCTAAATCAAACACGTGAGGCCAATAAGTACAACGACATGCGAGTGCAGAGCAGTAGTAAAGATTATATATATATATAGATATATAAATGGGAAAAGATGCATTCTAGGAGAATAAAAACTTTAATCAAACCTAACCTAACAGTGTAATTTATTCGAATAAAAGACGTGGGAAGGAGAAACAAGTAACGGATAACAATCTCGACTTAAGGGAGAAGCAGGAAAATCTCACAGGGTAAACCAAGGGTACAGGACGGTATTCAAGGTGCAAAATGGTGGATCGTGAATCGCTACGAGTCGAACCGGTTTTATATTTTCACGAGAGGCACGATTTTTTTCAAGTCTCCCATATTTAACGCGAGCGTGCGCGAGCGTACGTAAACTTGGACTGAATGTTCCATGTGGTTTTCTTTTTTTTTTTCCTACAGAAAACCACGATTTTCCTTTAGCTCTACACGTATTCATCCTCGTGCACCGCGCTGCAGTCTGGCTTATCCATTCCTATACTGTAGTACCGAATCGCGCTTGGACGGAAACTGATCAGTTTTACGGCTCGCTCGAGTCGTCGTTCCTTATCAGTTTGATTAAATACACTTTGTTGCATATCGTCGTCGCCTAATTTTCACAATACATATTCGCGAATATCTAATGCGAATTCGTTGCAGTAACAACGCGGTGCTATCTTACAAGCATATGCGACTATTTAGGTATGTAAATAAAAAGGGAAAGATAAGGGAATATTGTATGAATACGGATATTGATGAGGAAGCTAACCAACGCGATATATATATTGATCACACATATATATATATATATACTTGACATATATGTATATAGTAAACAAACATATGCCATTTCACATGCCAGTCTCGATTTTGAGCACCGTACGCGTCTGGCTGCGATTTTCCTAACGTATACAATACGAGACACATGTCTCTCTTTCTCTCAGCATACACATATGTATGATCTGGGTAAACATACCGGCGACATATATCCGCGGTTATCGTCTTTGCGATATTTCAGGCTAGATTATTATTTGACCATTCGCGTAGGTGTACGACATGTGTAAACCTGAGATAAACCAGCCCCAGTGATAGATGACTCGATGACAAATACTTTTTGTGCGAATCACATAAGAGTGACGTAGGAGCGAATTTTTCGCGTTGTGAAAATGAGGTATAGTCACTGTAAGGAATTTCAGTGATATACTGAAAGTAACTGGATCATCGTGCGGTATAATAAATTCACAGTTTCCGGCAGTATCTCGCTTTACGACGGGTCCAGCTGGCAGCTGGCTCCGTAAGATCAATAAAATCTCATGCGTCGGTCAGTCCCGTTGAATGTTTTAACGAAAAAATGTAAAAAGGAGAAAAGTTTTCACGTGTTCCAGTGTGTGTATGCTCGCGAGCCAATCGGGCCAATACAGGCGACATTTTATCATTTTGCGAACGCGAAGATTCACAATTCGAAAAGGAATTCCGTGTTTCGTGCGCCCACGCGGCATTCTCGCGCTAGCGTACGAAAACAAAATGGATAGTGATTACGGTGTGGGGGGGCAATAAGTAATGGAGAAATAAATTGACAGATTTATAGGTTAAGGAATGAAGACCAAGACGAACATACGAAATTGCCTGTCACGTAGGTTGGTTGGTTTGATTCGAGGTGCAACGAAGACAGGCAGTAGAAGTGAGCACGTTAAATTTTTTTTAATTTTCTAAGCAAATTTGCGTATTGGATAAGAGGGCATCTTCATTATTATTTAATTACGAATATTATGAAAAAGTAAAAAACATGGCAAGTGTGCAATCACGGCCAGGCTTTTTGTTTTTTCCATACCAAGTGATAGAACGCCTGCTATTCTATTTGGCGCGAGAGTGCAACGATATTACTAACTCCTAAATGCAATTGCCAGTATATATGGTATACGTGTATAAACGGGGTCGTTGACCCTCACAGTGGCGTAAGTGTGGGCCACTTAAAGGGGGATGCGGACTAAAGTGGATTCTTTAATGTGCAGCATTCAACACTTAGAAAGACAGAAAATTACTTGGCAGTCTCTCTCTCTTTCTCTGTATTTATTTATCTATCTATCTCTCTTGCTCCTGCATTCCTTTTTCCTTTTTATTTCTTAACACATAGCGCACGCGCTCTCGCAACTGCTATATACGCCATTGACGAATTCGGAGTGTATTCTTTGGAATAGAATGTTATTATTGTAATATTCCTTATTGTTATTTTACTTATTTGTCTTTAACTCTCCTTTAAAAATTCTTTTCTTCTTTATACTCGGCGAATGGAAATGGTACCAGAGAATCGGCGTAATATCGGTCATCGATATTCTTGGATGGTCTGTGTGCGTAATGTATAATTGCAGATGGATGCAACTGCAGAGTGCATCTGGAAGTATATGCGCGACTCCAGAAACTCTCATAATATCATGCACTCGTCGTAAAGCAACGCTGTTAAATTTACGAACTGGATTTTAACGACAGAACAAGAATCGAATTAGTTCAGAGCACAAAAGCGCGTATCTTCGAGCTAAATCAATTTTCTCATGTAAATAAGTCTTGGTACGATCTACCATCCGAGACGTGCGATGATTGATGAGATTTTCGAATAAAAATCCATGATCGGTAAGAAGAGAGAAAGGAGATAAGATTTTGTTAAGTAGACCAGTAAAACTATGTGAAATCGAATAGGGAGACGATCGCTCACGAGAGCCATGTATCGCGACTTGATTTTAAAAATTTAAGTAGCAAAATCCTAAGCGCTCTCTTCAGTCACTTTTTGTTCTGTTCGCCGATTCAAAATTTCCTCATCGCAACTTCAAGCGCTTCGACTTAATTTTAACTTGGACTTTGTGTAGGATGACTTGTCGAACGACGCAAGGCTAAAGCTACCATTAGAAACTTAACAGTGACAGATTATATTTAAATTAATGATTCTAACCTGGGAGCATTGATGATCGGTCTGCCCATTGCCCGTTGCTGGCGCTTCTCGTTGCTGGGAAGGCGCAGATAATCTTGGTCGCCAAGGAGGAATAAATCCTTTGAAATAATCATGTCCACCGTGTATATAAAAGCTGCCTCCTGCACTGCCCTTGATTTTTCCTTTATGTTATCCTTTATCCCCCCACCACCACGATACCTTATCACACGGAACCACTCCTTATCAGAATGATTAATCTCGTCAAACTATCACACAACAGTCATCCAGACGAATTTCCTCGTTTGAATCGATCCTCACGAGTAAAATCCAAGAGGAAAGTAAATGCCGAAAAAAGGTACAATCAGTTTAATGAAAAATCTTAAATGTACCGTCAAACAAGATATACCCCTTGGTATACAATAAAATTTCTTTGCGTTTTTCACAAACGCACAACTACGCGGCACAAACGCGCACAACCACCATGTAACAGTCGTATATCACCCGAAGCAAATATTCTGATAGAAGACAACACTGGCAGGTTTCTGATAACGAGTAATCGTCTCTTTACTTTTCCTCGTATCGACCAGTCTCGATATATCCCAAAATTGTATCTATGTGAATCTTCAAAAGTGTCAACCTCCCTCGTACCACCCTCCACCCTACCAACCTCCTCCTAGCCACCCTAGACACTTGGTATCACACAAGGGCACAAACGGACAAGGAGCAAGCATTTATTTGCTTCGAGAACGGGAATGTGTGTGACCCTAAGAGGAATAACAAAAGTTCGTCGGTGCAGCCCAAGGTGAAACGGACGGACGCGCCTGTTTGACTCCGTTGCACGGCATCGTTTTTCGATATCCTCTTCGCCTTTTTTTATTTTAGTTAAAATCGTCGTTGCTTGCTGTTGTCGGAGATCAGTGACGACGCATTCGAAATCTCACGGCTTATTTTCTCTTTGAGTAATTCACGATATGTTTATTATTTTCGTTAATTCTTATTTTATTACGCTGCTCTGGCTCCTCGAGCTCGCTGGGTATATTAAACGATATTTAACCAGCGAGTATCGAGCGAGTACACCGCATCTGTTACACGAGCTATTCACATTCTGAGCTCGATCCCACTGTTCATTATGACGATAACAACTGGCGATGACAATTAACAGAACAGTCAATGGAATCACCTGAATTTAATACAACCTTCTCTTGGCTGACCAACGCACAAGTAGACCAAGTCAATGGCAATCCTGGCAATAGGTGCTACGTAGTAGAGAAGCCTGCTAGTAGTGTTAACAGGACATAATCCGACGTCTATGGCTGGTATGGTTTAGCTAGTAGTTTCCGACTGTGTTTAGGCGGGCCTAGTAGTAAAGCCAGCCGTGCGGTCCGTCTTGGTTGAACGTAAAACAAAAATCACACGGACGCACAACCCTCAGAGCAGATTCTCAGGGTGGAAACGATAGGGAAGAAAAAATAGGACTGTTCTCTGTTATCAAATTGTACGACACTGAAATTCATTAATCACGCGTCATTTGTCTCTTCCGCTTTACGCCTAATCACCACTCTCATACCGTATAACACTTTTGCTCTCGATCAACCTTTTTGCACTGTTGTTATCACTCATAGTAAGCAATCGAAATTCATTGTCTAAAAATTTCTTGCATTATTTTAGTTTTATTTTTTTTTTCAAAATTTTTCATTCATCGTTTTTCCTCGATCCGCGTCTTGACGTCTCGTTTTGACGGATGATGCTCGTCTCTTTTATTCTTCTAACTTCTCCCTTATCTTCTCTTCGCTTTTATGGTGCATCGATGGGGGCCAGCCGATACCTGTTGTGTGCGTGTTAACCCGGTGTCTGTTCCGTACTTCCTTTAAGTATTTGTCTTAATATTTTTTTTTTACTTTTCTTCTTCCTTCTATTCCCCTCCTTACGCTATTCTTGTTCTTTCCACTGGCTCTTTTCTTTACTTTCCGCGGACACGCAAAGCTACGTGACGGAAAGACGTTCGCACGTCTGCGAGATCCCTTCGCTCTGCCGAGTATTATAAAACGAGCGACTCATCGCTCCTGTGTGTATACGCCGTATAAGCTTATATGTACGTACACACGTCAATATATGTACACGTATAGATATATGTTTTTTTTTTAATTTTTTTAAAGAAAGAAGACTGTACTTGTCACGACACGACACTCGCGCTGGTCGTTTGCAGACTGAAACGCAGCGGCGCGCGCTGCGTCTATAGGCGAAACACCACACCACTGCTAACTTTATCCCCACTATTCTGACTCCCACCGCCACTCCTACGTACAGCATTGCCTTACACTTTCTGAATTTTGACTATTTTTCTTCTATTTTTTCTCTCGGTTTGTCGTGAAGCTTCCAATTTAACAAAAAACTTTGATGCAACGCTGACGTTTTTATAGTTCAATCTTTATACATTTTATATATTTTTCTATGGTTGTGTGGGTGGCAGCCGAACATAGGATTACTGGATTATGTGGGTTACTTGAGTCCAAGTTGAATTACAGTAATGATCTAGACATTGTATACTGTGTCCTACTCGAACTCTTACGATTACATAAGTAATATTATATATTGAAAATAATATTTCTCAGGGAGACTGTTATTTGAATTTTTTCAAAACGTTGATTTTCTAATGAGCAAAAAAATTTTTTAAAGTTGACCAATTTTTCAAAAGGTTAACGACAGAAATTGATCAATGAATAAAGCAGGATTTAAGAAGCTTGAATGTTTTTAAAAAGATATCAGGTTTTTATTATTATTGAAAATTTGTTCAAATTCAAAAAATATTAAATTCGATCTTATTTATTTAAAAAAAAACTGTACTGCTCACATACTTGTAAATCAACGAATCGCCAAGAGTTATGTAGATACGTTCTGTCGAAAATGCCCTCGTATAAGCTTAAAATAATATACACGAGTGACATGGAAGGATGGATCTGTCAGTGAAATGTCATTTGTTAATTACTTACAACATGGTGGATTATTTTTTTTAGATTTAATGTTCTGATTTTCGTTACATATACATATATAAAAATAACATTGAATCAACTTATATGCAATAAAGTATATGTACGAATATCAAGATATTGCTTCATTTATTCACTGCAACTAGTGTATTATTTAATGAGTGCATTAACGATTGGTTAAGGTCGTTGACACGATCTCGTAGTGTTTACGAGAAAACGAAGCGCGTACAGCCGAGGGAAAAGCAGTGAGAAAGGGACCTTAACCTATTTTCTTCGTTACGAGAAGCCACTGCCATCTCTTTCTACGGTCTTAACACTTCCTCTACTCTATATACGGGTACACTCTTTCTTTCACCTTTTTATATTTCTTTGGAGGCCGACATCGAGAGATCGTAGGCGCGACTTGATGCACCGGAAAGTTCCAGAAAGACATATCGTAAAACCATACTTAGGCGGGACATTTTGAAAATTCAAAAAATTTCAGAATTTCCACCGCGCATCGCTTGTATCCTACATTTTAAAAAATATGCAGACTCTGCCTGTTCCTCTATAATATATGTAACGTCTTCTTGACACTCGTAACAAAGACAATGGAATCTTCTGGAACCTTAAGAATGTCCAAATTTTGTATATTTATAACACAATTTTTAACTAGAGTAAAAACGAAAAATTTCCAGCAATATACTATACAATGAGTGATTTTCTTAATTACACATTTTACGAATCATTAGAGTAATAAGATCCAGTATGATGAAATTGAAAAAAATAACTTTTTCAAAATATATCTAATAAATGGAATGGCCAGGTTACCGAAGGATCGATGACTATAAAGTAAAGCATTCCGAAAAAATGTCAGAAAAATTCCAAGCCCAAAGAAATTCCTCTCCATGAACGATCTCAACACCGACTATGCACCCGTTGCATGTACATACACATGCCTATAAATACATACGTATACACGTACGAAGTAACACGCGCAGCCGAGTGCATAGCCGAGCAAGTGGAGATAAACGTGTCGGTGTTTCTTTCCTGTAGCTTTCACGTTGCATCTCTCATCGGCTCGGCTCGTGTCCCACATCGCTATCTCCATCATTCAATATGCAATATTTAACCGAACAGCCGTTTGTTCACTCCCATTAAAGGCACGATCTATCCTTAGAGAAAGCCATTTTCCCATGAGACGGCCATATTGCCGAAGAGATGAATGTAGATAAATAAAATGTAAAACGGAGCCCGCAAATCCAGCGTAGTATAAACGAGTATTCTAATAAGGCATATCGTAATAGAAATATACGTAGAGAAAAAAAATTACGCGAACGAGAGAAAACGAATTTAGACAATGAATTATCGTTAGAACCAACGTCATTTCTCAAGCGCATTGCATTGTGGATGTAGATTCTTGGATTCGAGACTCCATTGAATATGGTGTCAATAGTGCATTCGACCATTCGACTGCACTTTTGCCTGCATTTCGTAATGCCACTGGCATCTCAAGATGTCCTAGGGACGTTCGCGTGACAAACAGTGACAAAGCCTAGGGATTATTAAATAATTGCACCCCTTGAACTACTTTGTTGCACCAGTACGAAGAAGTGCCAGCTGGAACGGGATCATGGTACGGTTAAAGTGCCTAGCCCTGTACTACCATGATCGAATAGGTTAGCTAATTGATATTGTAAAGGTGCGCGGATGACGAATCGGAAGATAAAAAAGTCAAAACAAAAGATTCAATATTAATAAAGATCTTGACCTTAAAAAACAAAAACATCCTATTTAAATGCTAATTGTACAATAAAAATATGAATTAATGAAGATCTCAAAGAGCAGGTAAATAAAGGTATACGATACCGACCGTAGTTACCATGTCAGAAACACCCGTCTTACGCAAATCCATGCTATATCTGTAAACACAAGGATATCGAGGATTACTGAGTGCTAGCGTAAAGGACGAGCTAATAAATGTAAGCCTTGCAGTGGCAATGAGAGATAGAGAGAGAGACAGAGACAGAGACAGAGAGAGAGAGAGAGAGAGAGAGAGAGGGAGGGAGGTAGGGAGAAATAAAAGAGGTTGAAAAATAGTGAGAAACAAAAGAGAAAAAGTTACAAAGTGCATAAAGTTAATAACATAAAAAAATTTGAAAAAAAAAAACTCAAAAATCGACAGAAATCTATAAAAATTAAAAGAAGAGACAAGAGCTGAGACCGAGATAAAAATAAATAATGCAAAAAAAAATCTAAAAAAGAGCAGCCGGGTGTTTAGATTCTTTACAATCTCGTATTACCAGTTTCCGATCCTCCCGGGCACACAACTTCGTATCCATGTTGGTGCAGCAGCGAGAAGAAGGTAGGTGGGTCTTTGAACTTCAGTGAAAATGAGCGCATCTGTCGCTGCCGCTCCGATAGGAAATGGGAATCATTCTGAATGCAGTTCTTCTCTCTTAATTCTCTCTCCCTCGCGCACATTTTTCTCTTGCTACACCATCCACAGTAGCCTCTCCTTCAGGATCTGGCGTCTACCAGCACGTAGCCATTGACGCTATCGTCCTCTCGATGCACCAGCGCATACAGAATGCACTCCTGTTCTGTTCCTCTCGCATGATCGTTTCTCCTCTAGCATTCTTTCTCTCTCTCTCTCTCTCTCTCTCTCTCTCACTCTTTTTTCTCCTTACCCCCTTTCTCTCTCTCTCCTTCTCTGTCTATGTTACTCCCTGCAGGAGTACATAGCGGCTCACTGTGCTGATTTCCAATGCTCCGCTCATCAGGTTTCTCCAACGTACCGTACAGAGAGTTTCAGTTTCAACTGACGTCACAAACTACGCGGGAAAAGTCCCTTTTTCTTCTTCTTTCGCGGAGCCAAGAAAAGATAGCGGCATTCTTATTTCTGGCATCCAATTGGCATTTATACGTTTCATGTACGCGTCTCCGTCTTGGCGGTCAATTCTGTACTCCTTGCGAATTGCGTATGGCCTTTACAAGGTATCTCAGGTAATATGAGATAGGGAACAATGCAAACGAGTATTCCAAGGTGGTGAAACCCATTGAGAATTATTTCATATTAAAAATCTTTTCTTTTTTTTCATTAATACAATATTTTCTTATCTCTTACATTATATCAGAATCATTGCTCGTATTGGCGACGTTTTTTGCACGTTATTTTTCTTATGCATTAAAGAGAATGTAATACTTGGGGTTCGGATCGGTCTGCTATGTCGGGGGACCCCACTCGGGATGCACAACGGCTCACCGGAAATGCAATTATTGTATTCCCCCTCCCCGTCCTTGTCTCTTTTCTCTCTCTTCTTTCCTCGACCACACTCTCTCGCTCTCTCGATCTCATTACCTGCCTTTTAGTACTCTTTCTGCCCTCGCTCCTTTACATCTACTTACAACTACTCTTTACAGAGACTTCCCCTCCTTTGCAGCCTTTCCGCTTTCTAGCAACGCGATGCATCATGGACGCGCTGCGAGAGAGGGTGCATTTCGCTGCACTTCCTTCGCCGCGGAAGAATCGGGCTACGCAAAACATACAGGCAATGGTACAAAGTCTAATGTTATGTAAAACACATTTCTTTGGGATCTCGACCCTTTAAAATTATTTCTACATCACTTTTCCTTTTACTCGCTAAACACTTTCGATTTTACATTTAACGTTCGGATGTCATTGACACGTACAAGCAATTATGTGTATACGTATGCAGCATTTATGTATATCGTCTCGTACCACGACACCTTTTCCAGTACTCCGCAGGAAACATTATGGTATAATTGATAATTATGATTGATAGGTGCCTCGTTATGCCCAGTGCCTTTATGCTGGTCTAATGCTGAGTATGCTGGGACGTGCGTTACCGGTATATATACTACTACAATATAATATTATATGTATATGATTTGTATACTATATTTACGTCCTATGTGAATATACTGTAGTCTATGTGGTTATACCTTATGGAATAGTTCACGGCTGTTCAACTTTTCTTTAAGAAGTCCTTATCGGGATGAACATAAGAATTTATATATGTATACGAACTACGTAACTTGTACTGTATGAGTTATGTGGAACTTAATTAAAATATGTACCCACTGTATAATTACCAATGGGTGTAATAATGAATAAAAAGGAATCAAACAAAAATTGGTATGGATCATTCATCCTGATGAGAACAAACGTTGGATTCTGAATGTCAATGTTTTTAATGCACGGGAGACGTTACTTCTGTGAGGCTATTTCATAATTTCTTTCATCGTTCTATCCTTCATTGACTTTTGCTCTTCCGGCATAGTATGCATTTTTCTCGGTTATCGCCGAGGAAATAAGGAGAAATCGCTCGGGGTTAATGACTTCTTTATCCTTGTGCAAATAAGACGATTATACGTTACCGTTTACATGAAGAAATCGAACAGATCTGTTTGTACAGTATGAACGAGGAAGATAAGACTATTTGGCGCTCTATTAAATTTTTTAGACGATTCGTCAATGTTTATTTTGCATAATTTACAGCCGATGGCTGTAAAAAATTTGCGGCTGAAATTTTCCTTTCAGTGCTCCTTCTTTGTCAAATAGTTTGATAGAATTTTGTTTTAAATAAATATTTAAAGAATAACTAAACTAATTAGCCAGGCTAAATTATTATGAGATTAGTCAGAATTGTCGTCCGAAAAGTTAAGGCCGTATCTACCGCGACATTTCAATCCCATTTCTTCGTCCGCTTCCGTAATAAGCTCGATAATAGCGCTGGAAGAAATTTTAATTGTTTTCATAGTTAACGTCGTATTTTGAATGAAATACAAAAAATTTGAGTAAAATTTTTAAATACAAGTCAATAAAAATCTATTACGCTCACCTCAATACAGCTCCTTCTGAATGATCCCACCGTACCGTTCCTGGGTGGGCAATCTTATACTCTAGTAGAAAATCCAGTTTTTTACGTAATTTCTGTAAAAGAAATAAATCATTCCTCAAATTCAAACAGATAAATAATATTAATTAAATTTCATCTATAATCATTTATTTATACCTGAATAATATCAGCAGATCCTGGTTGACATTTAAATTTTAAAAAGTTCGAGACTGTGATGACACAATATCCCTTCTCCTCGTCTGAAACAAAAATATTGTATTAGCATTGTTAATTTAAAAAATATATATCTAATATGGTAAAAACTTATTATTTACTTACTTATTGAGTCAATTGGTGCTGATAAAAGCAAAGCTATCGGACTGATGCACGTTGTATCATGCAAGAAAATGGCCGTGGAACGTTGCTTCGTGAAATAAGTCATGTAAGGACTAGGAAATGGTCCACCCTTATCATTAATGCTTGACGGATGCAATTTCACTGGTCCATCTTCCGGAGTCCAAATCTTGACGGAATGATTCCTTGTAGTTTTATGATGATGATGATGATGACGACCACTCGATTTCGTTCGAGCGATGTTTGGATAAAGACCGGCGCATACAATTGCCTTGACCAACGCTAAATTATTGGAGTTTCTATTGGATCTTTGATCATTCGGATCACCGCTATCAAGAAACTTCATTTCTGATAAGTGAAGTGCAAACTGACGTTTCATGTCGGATAACAATTTTAACGTGTTCCACGACAGAAAATATTCTCTGCAGTAAGAATTGGAACCACGCCATTTTTGTTCCTGCTCAAAACGCCGCAATGCTTCGGCAAGAGCTACGTGATCGCTGTACTGATCTAAGCCAAGTTTTAGTTTTTTCTCTCGAGCCTCGTCTTCCTTTCCCAAAGGACAATAAAACGCGTCCTTGAATGTTAAACTGGCTGCAATTGCGAAAACGGGAGTAACGCAAGAAAATAGGGCACCCCATATAATCATCTTGCCTGAAATATAATTTAAGTTGTATTAAATACAGTTGTTAAGGCTGACGAAAGTAGGGATGATTATATCACTTGTACCTGTTCGTGGATCCAAAGGTAATTGGGCCAGGTGATAACCTAATGGTGTCAAGTTTTCATCACTATCAAGAGCTTCCAATTTTCGGAGCAAATCCAAAGAGAGTTCGACAGCTTTTGGATCTGGAGGATCTATCACGCCTGCCAGAAAGGATTGTATCTTCCCTAATTGCAATATCTTTGCTTGAAGAATTACTTCTTCCAGTCTAGTTCGTAACATTTCTGGTAAAGGGTACTGATCGAAAGTCATTTCTCTGGCTTTAGAGTAAAGATGATAGCATATACCAGACTGTACTCTATTATGATTCAATAATACAAATTTTCATTTTTTTTTTTTCGTTCTAAATAAAAACTCATTTTATATAACGAATAATTAATTACCTTCCAGCTCGACCCTTTCTTTGTTTTGCATTAGCCAGAGAAACCCATTCCGGCTCTAGGGTAAGAATATTATTTTCCAGGTCGAACTTGGTTAATTTCATTTTCCCAGAGTCAATGACGTAGACCACGTCTTCTATTGTAATCGATGTTTCCGCAATAGATGTAGCGATAATAATTTTTCGTACGCCCGATGGGGGTTTTTGAAAGATAATTTTTTGGTCTACAGTAGGCATTCTTGAATGCAATGGATAAATAATATAATTTTCTATACATAAAAGAAAAACAATATATATATATGTATATGGTCAATTCTTCCTGTATGGAATTTATAATAAATGATCTTTATGGGAAAATTCATACCAGGTGAATATTTTCCACTAGCCAGCATTAGTTTATGCAATTTTGATATATCCATTATTCCTGGTAAAAATATCAAAATTGCTCCTGGTGGCTTGGATGTACAAACGTGTCTTGTGAGAGTCTCCACTAGATCTAACGAAAGTTCCTCGCTTCTTGGATTACGTAATTGTTTCAAAACGAAATCTGAATACTTTTTCTACAATTTCAACCACGTTCACAGATGTTAAAGTACGACAAAAAGAAATAAAGTTATCAACAAAAAACGAATGATATTAAATACCTCAGATTCTAGATGTCTAACATATGGTTCAATAAAATCACAAAAATCATCCATTTTTTGCCGTTCATTTTTGTACTTTTTTATATATTTTCTATAGCCAGTCAGAGCTGGCCCAGTTTCAGGAAATTCAAATCTATAAATAGTAATGAAATGATTATAAAATATTATGCATCATTTATTAGAGCATTAAATCTAATAGTATATTAAGTATTCTTGCCTGGTAAATTGCAGAACATCCTCCAAAAAGAATTCTTGAACTGGATAGGTAAACCCTGGTATATGTATGTTGGGACAATTATTATAATACTTTGAGAATTGATCCGAATTTAAAGTAGCACTCATTAAAATAATTTTTAGGTCCGGTCTCTATTAAAAACATTGAACACCATTAAGAAATAGTTTAACCTCATCTATCCCACATCAAACTTACGTACTTTAGGAATTATTTGTTTCAGGAGAGTAATAATAAAATCGCTGTCGGTATTACGTTCATGAATTTCATCCAAAATAATATGTGAGTAATTTCGTAATGCTGGATCGCTTTGCATAAATTGTAACATTAGACCAGTAGTACAAAATAATATGCTTCCTGAATCTCTAGCTGGAACTCTAAATAAATAAAAATAATTATTTACATCTTATCTTTTGTCACTTTACAATGACATCTCGTGTTATTTAAGAGAAGTAAATACTGTTGCATACTTTTCTAATCTTATTTGAAAACCAACTGAATTTCCTAAATTTTCTGCTCTTTCTGCAGCAACACGTTCAGCCACTGAAATTGCAGAAATTCTTCTTGGTTGTGTACAAATTATTTTTGTAATGCTCGCATTGCCTTTTTCAATTTCATCATCTAATATGAACTGGGCAACCTGTGTTGTTTTTCCACAGCCTAGAAAAGAGATTACTTAATTCTACCTGAAATGTGTAGAGTTTGACACTATAATATCTGGGATATCAATTTACCTGTCTCTCCACTAATAACAATCACTTGATTATCACGCACAAGGTCAAGAATTTCCTGTCTTTTTTGGAAAGAGGGCAACTTCTCTCGAAATTTAAGCATAGTTTTGTATTCTGCTGATTTTTGTTTTATTTTGAACTCTTCTAAATATTCTTGATTTAAAAAGTTATTTCGTTCCAGTTTAGATTCTAATAGCATGGACTTAACTAAATTCTGTTGTATATTACCAGAAACAATTTCCAGAAACTTTCTCTTAAAATGAGAATCATTTATGTGAGTGTACTTGTCTTTAAGGTCACCATTTTTTTCATTAGTGTAATTTGAATCCTCATTTTGCTTAGACCTTTCAATTCTTCCCAACATTAATCTAATGTCTTCCTCAGTGTTGGCATTTAAATTTATATCTACATAGTCTCGATGCAAATCACGATGAGAATTTTGTTTCTTTGCTTTATCTCTATAGTAAAGTCCTATCTCTCTGCCCTTAAGTCCTGGTGGATGACCTCTCCCTTTCCCTCTACCTCTACCTTGAGATCCCTCGCATCCAGAGTGTTCTCCAGTGTTTCCTCCATAATCCTCTCTATCTCTATGTTGACCATAATTGGAATAACCTGAAAAAGAAGCATTTTGATAATTATATCACACAGTAAAGAAGTATAAAAAGAGAATATTTAAATACGAGTGAAATCAAATAACAGTTTGTTTGTTACTTATTTATATAATACTACTATTAAATCATTTGTTTTCATGACAACAATACATGCAGTTTGCAATTGGCTCTCAACGTAACGTTAAGAAAGCAACGTTGTTACATATTAGTTAATATTTTTTTGTTTGTAAAATTTACACTTGCAAAAAGTATTGAAGATAAAATTTTATAATTCCCGTAATAAGTAACAAAATATTATTCGAACCTGAACGTCCACTTCGTGAATACGACCCCCGCCCATAAGGATGCGACATATTCTTAAATATTGATATTAATGATTTCTGTGAAACAATGTCATTACATGTTGCAAAATTAATATAAACTACTTGAGATCATATAAGTTGTACCATGACATACAGCTATAGTCATATTTTCAATTGACTTCTATATAAATCGATGTAGAATCGTTTGTCGATGATCGATCGTCTATTTATTATCCTTGTAATTGGAAATAAAACAAATTTGGCTAGGGAATTTTATCAACTAGTCCCTCGATGTTCATGCTGATTCCCCATGGAGCGTACTTTGCGTATCGCGTAACATGCGCAGCCAATCGTGAATCCGCAATTCCGTTCTATTTTTTATCGGAAAACTAACAACGATCCGTGATTTGCTGGCGCAAGTGACATGATACGAAAAGTACGCTCCATAGAGAATCAGCCTGAAGATCGAGAGATTAGTTGAAAACAATTCCCTAGCCAAATTTGTTTTATTTCCAATTACAAGGAAAATACGTCAGACGTTTAGAATAGTCCATCATTCACTGACAATTAATCAACAAATGATAGCGAAAAATATTAGTTCGATCTGGTTCAATCGGTCGTGATGAGGGGATATGGAGTTACAACCTACAGCCTGATTTCTATGAAAATATAGCGCGGTCGACTCACAATTTATTTAAGTTATATAGTTCCAATTTTTTTTCAAATTACTATATTTCTTTGTGGGAGTATTTAATTATTTATTATTACTAGAAAAAAATGAGTTTGTGGGTTGATAAACATCGTCCGACTACTCTAAGTAAACTGGATTATCATACGGAACAAGCCAAACATTTAAAAAACTTGGTAATTATAGCTTATTAATGAATCCACTGTTTTTATCTAAGGTTAAGCCGTAACAATATCCCGCCAAAAATGATCTTTTCATATTTTTTTATTTATTCCAAATAGTGTTTCTATGTTATGTATTTTTCTATAGACTGTAACATTAAAACCATTGTATGTAATATGTTATGCTACAGTGAAAATTCATATTCTAAGATTCTCTTTTATTAATAATGTTTTTTGTTAATAGGTACAAGAAAGTGACTTCCCTCATTTACTCGTATATGGCCCACCGGGAGCAGGTAAAAAGACTCGTATAATGTGTATCATTAGAGAGCTGTATGGCAGTGGAGTGGAAAGACTGCGTATGGAGACTATGCATTTTGAGGTACTTGTTTATACATCCAATTCTAACAGTTATAACCAAAAAAATCTTTGTTACAATAATATTTTTGTTTCTTATGATTACTGTAGACACCATCACAGAAGAAAATGGAAATAATGACGATCAACAGTAATTATCATATAGAAGTTAATCCCAGTGACGTTGGTATAAATGACAGAGTAGTTGTAATGGATCTTGTAAAAACAGTTGCACAAACTCATCAAATAGATTCTACTGGGCAAAGAGAATTCAAAGGTAGATACCATCGAAGGAATGGCATTTAATTTCAAAGCAGCAACAGTGTACATTCATATACGAATGAAACGTTCTTTCCAGTGGTATTATTAACAAATGTTGACCAGCTTACAAAGGATGCACAACATGCACTTCGCAGAACTATGGAAAAATATGTTGCCACATGCAGATTGATTTTGTGCGCGAATTCTACGTCGCGAGTTTTGCCAGCTATACGATCTCGTTGCCTAGGTATAAGAGTACCATCACCTACCATACCGGAAATAACGAGTATTCTGCATTCAATCTGTAAACGCGAGGGCCTCAATTTGCCCGATAAACTAGCCACCAGAGTTGCCGAGGCGAGTGGAAGGAATCTAAGACGCGCAATTCTGATGTTAGAGGCATGCAAAGTGGAACAGTAAGAGAATTACTTATTTTATGTCTTAAGGTTTTTTTTTTTTTTTTCTTAAAATATCCTCCTTTGCTCAGGTATCCATTTACGCCTGAACAAAATATTACGGAACCAGACTGGCAAGTGTATTTGCGTGAAACAGCAAAATTGATGGTGAAGGAACAAAGTCCATCTAAACTTCTGCAAATTCGCGGAAGACTATATGATTTATTAATTCATGCTATACCCTGTGATCTCATATTTAAAGTACTCTTTCAAGAATGTGTAAAATATTGTGATCTTCAAATGAAAATGGAAATAGCAGCTGTTGCTGCTGAATACGAGCACACAATGATTCGTAGCTCCAAAGCGATTTTTCATTTAGAAGCCTTTGTGGCTAAATTCATGGCTATTTACAAACGCTTCATGGACTTGTCAGCTGGCGATTTTATGTAACTGCGTTCATGCTATTTTTGTTTTGGAAATAAATTTGTATAATTTTTTATAAAATATTTATTTCAATTCTTATCCAATAAATTTAGCAGATTGAGTCAGAGAAGTTGTGATACTTTGATTGCAACTTTTCTCGTTAGATGGCGCTATGTATGCTATGTGCTATAAATTTCCAATTTGAAATTATGTTTATGCATACACGTGGTGTCAGAGATTAATGCTGTTATTACAGTATTTAGTTATTAGCAAAGTGTTAAGAAGTAGTTAGATCCAGGATTTGATTCCAATTGAACCTTGTAATCAATAACAAGATATACAATGGCACAGAGTAAAATATTTATTGGAAACCGTGCCCTAGGTTATGTGAGTAACCACATACCGCTTGTAACGAGGTATATTCAAAGAAGAAAAGAAAACTTAATAGTAACATGTGTGGGTAGAGCTTTCCATACTTATGGTTGTTCACATTTCACTCTCCTAACTGTTTCTGGAGCTCATCCTGCAGATATCAGTTGCCTCGCAGCAGATACCTATCACATTTATACAGCCAGTGAAAATAATATTTATGCATGGCGTCGAGGAACAGAATTAAAACATACCTACACAGGTCATGAATCTCCTGTGCACATTATATTACCTTTCGGACCACATTTACTATCTGTGGATGAAGACAGTAATGTAAAAGTATGGGACATTAAATCAGAAGACAGTATACTTGAATTGAACTTCAGTAACAATGTCTTTAAAATTACTACACTTGTGCATCCTAATACATATATGAATAAAATTTTGCTGGGCAGCGAACAAGGACAGCTTCAACTATGGAATATAAAAACTGTAAAAATGATTTATACCTTCAAAGGATGGGGGTCTCCAGTAACTGCAATGGAGCAGGCTCCTGCATTAGATATTGTAGCCATAGGTTTGGCAAATGGAAAGATCATTTTACACAATATCAAATGTGATAAAACTCTTTTTGAATTTATACAAGATTGGGGTCTTGTAACATCAATTACATTTAGAAGTGACGGTCACCCTATTATGGTCACAGGAAGTTTATCTGGTCACATTGTATTGTGGAATCTTGAGGAGAGAAAAGTAGAGAGTCAAATCTTGAATGCTCATTTTGCAGCAGTCACTGGATTAAAATGTCTTCCAAACGAACCATTACTTTTGTCAAGTTCTCCTGACAATTCATTGAAATTATGGATCTTTGATTTGGCTGATGGAGCTGGGAGACTCCTACGTATTCGGGAAGGACACGCGGAACCTCCAACGTTCATTAGATTTTATGGAAATGATGGAAATAATATACTAACTGCAGGAGGAGACTCATCACTTAGGATATTCTCAACAGTGACAGAAACCTTTAATAAGAGTCTCGGTAGAGCGTCCTTTAATAGAAAAGCTTCAAAGAAAAAAGGTCGATGTGCAAATGATAATTTGATTATGCCACCTATTACGGAAATAGCTACAGAAATTACACGAGAGAAGGATTGGAATAACGTAGCGGCTACTCACTTAGGACTGGCCACTGTCACTACGTGGTCTTATGACAAGTTGAAAATGGGTGACATAAAGTTGCTGCCAGAGAAGTTCCAGCGTAATCTCAATGTTACGGCAACAAGTCTCTGTCTAACTCATTGTGGAAACTTTGTCGTAATAGGATATAACACAGGGCACGTTGAAAGATTTAATATACAATCAGGACTGCATAGAGCAAGTTATGGTAGTGAAAGTGGAGCACATAAAGGACCTGTTAAAGGAGTCATTGTAGATTTACTGAATCAAGTAGTGATGACAGCGGGAAGGGATGCATTCCTCAAATTTTGGCATTTCAAACCCACCAAAGGTATGTCAGTCATCTAGTACTGTTTCTAATTAATTTGCGTTGTGATGTATTAAACTATGCACCGCTGTTTTCCAGATCAAAATCCTAAACAAACAATAGAACTCGAAGAACCTGTAGAATTCATTAGGACACATCAAGAGAGTTCACTGGTAGCTGTAGCTCTGGAAGATTTCAGTGTGATACTCGTGGACCTCGATACGAGAAGGATAATTCGTCAGTTCCAAGGACACACAGGACGCCTAACAGATGCTAGTTTTAATCCTGATTCCAGGTGGTTAATTACATCTTCAATGGATTGTACGATACGTACATGGGATATCCCATCCTCTCACTTAGTTGACATATTTCAAGTAAGTCTAGAAATTATTTTCTCTTTATGAAGACCCTGAGGCATGATCTATATTAAATTATTCTTATGCAGGTCACCGATGCCTGTATCTCTCTACACTTTTCTCCAACTGGAGAGTTTCTGGCTACGGCACACGTTTGCAATTTAGGAATATACCTATGGTCAAATCGCACTCTCTACTCCCATGTTTCTTTGAGAGCCTTACCTACAGATGCAGCTATTCCTATGATGAATCTTCCTGGAGCTTCGACAGAAAAAGATGCTGAAACTGTCCAAAATGAGGATACCGTTGAGGAAGAGGAAGCATATACGTCACCGGAACAGCTGGCCGACGATCTTGTGACGATGTCCTCCTTGGCGAACTCAAGGTGGCAGAATTTACTAAACATAGACATTGTCAAGAAGAGAAACAAGCCTAAGGAAGCTCCTAAGGCTTCGGAAGCTGCTCCATTCTTCCTGCCAACGATACCATCTTTGAATATACAATTCGATTTATCTAATGCTACATCTGCAGAAGATAACAGTCGACTACTTGCTCATCCCGATTTTCAGAGTCTCACATCATTTGGGAAGCTCTTACAGTCATCGGTGGAGACTAATGATTTTCATGAGGCCATCAAGATGATCAAATCCCTAGGTCCAAGCTCCATTGATCTTGAAATACAGTCCTTATCGATGGGCACGACGTCTTCAGTAATCATCATGTTACAATTCATGAAAATGATACGGCACATGATGGAGATTAAAAAAGACTTTGAATTGGCTCAGTCTTACTTGGCTCTTTTTCTGAAAACTCATGGAAAAATGATAACCGAGGAAGATCAGCTGAGGAAATATCTGTCACAACTCCAGGATATACAGTTAAAAAATTGGTTGATATTACGTGAGAAACTTTTCTATGGTCTAAGCGTTGTGCAACATCTTAAGAAAATGTAATTTAAATATTCATTAAAGAATGACTGTACAAAGTTTTCTAAATTAGATGAATAAATTTGTAAATAATCGAGCATTGTATTCTGTCAGTACCTGTTTCCCATTTTGTCAATAAATCATTATTCTCTTTGAGGGAATTGCAAAAGAATACTATAATATACAGTTTTTAGTAGGAAAATAATTTTTTTATTACAAGTGACATTCTTTAATTTTTACATTATTTATATGCGAAGCACAACATACAACAGTTCTTTCTGTTAAAATAGTTTAATTTCGCATTTACATCGAACCTGTAATGTATTCTGATTTCAATGTTTCTCGTGGCTTATTTTTTAAACATAAAATTCAAGTGTAGTACAAAATCTTCTAAATAAATTTTCCTTCTTTTTATCATCTTTTTATAATCTATGTAGTTTGACGTATTATTCCAGTTTCAAAAAAATAAAATAAATAACAATTGACATTATATATAATTGACATAGTAAATCACTGTATTCTAAATTATGTTGCCTGTTCTACTTCAAAATTTTCAGAGGTAAAGATAAAAAAGTGATTATTTTGTAGTAACATATATAACAGAAGATGAAAAGTCATTGTATAGGAATAAACAAAGTCTTTGTTCACGCGTGTAGGAATATTAGCAATTTTTGATTGAGTACTTAACAATATATGTGTTTATTCTCTATACATAAGAAAACTCTGTAATTGTTCTAGTGTAAACTGCTCAAGAGCTAAATCCTTAATGTAATATCTAAATGCATTTGTAATTCTGTATATACTACGCTTTGTAGCACTCCTTAACGAAGCTGCTGTCAACCTTGTAACTTTCTCTTCATTTTGTGATTTTTTCACTAAGATTGCAGTCTTTTGTAGTTTATCAAGAGCTTGTTTCAAAGCTAATAGCGTTTCGATTATAGAGGATATGTCTTTCTGCACAATTCCATAAGGATCTTCTTTGAGGGATATTGCAGACAAAGATGAGATTGCTTCTGCGGCCCAAATCACTGGCTGACTGTTATTTAGAATATAGGAAACTTTACTGTCCGACTGCTCGCCAAAGATGTAGAATATTAATGGCTTCGATAATAAATATTTTATGAAGCTCTGCTTCTTGTTTTGAAAGAATTGGATAATGAATTGTTCATTAGGTGCAGCTTGTTGAGTAGCAGAAGGTGCTGTTGCAATTGGTGAGGATATCTTTGGTGTCATTAGATTTCGCATATGATACAGCTTTGTAGTTTCGTATGGATGTATTCCTGCTACTTGTAATTTTGAAACTGCAGCAGGTTGTTGGTCCTTTTTGACAGAACACGCTTGATTCAGATCATTTGTAAATTTTTTGATCAGAGCTAAGCATTTCTCTACAATTGAATTCCAATTGTAAGGGTGACCACCAGGCTGACTTAGAGTAAACAATATTGATCTTCTAGTTTTATCCTTCTGCGCGAGAGTCACTAAGTCCAGGTATCCCAGGTGCTGCATTATTGGTACTTTCTCCATAGTTAAAATCTCTGGCAGAGTAAGGCCACTGCTTTCATTTTTAAAAACACTGCATTGACCAATGTCAAAAGATACCCATTCTGTGAGATATGCTTGGAATAACAAATGCATAGTATTCATTGTGATCACAAAGAGTGCTGCATATAGCCAAAGATGCATGAGTAAGGAAACATTAAATAATCCTGATAGTCGGTCCAAGGGTAATGCTTCCAGTGATATAAAGAATATAGCCAGGATTGCTTTACGACAGTATCCACCCAGAAAGTAATAAAATACTGCAAAATATAAGGTTACCCAAATTGCACTAAGCATAGCACTTGGTAACGACTTAACAACCCCTCTTTTCATCTTTGAAAACTTGGATTGAGGAATTATTGGAAACTGTAAATATTGAGAATTGAAGAAATTTGTCTTGGCAAAGTAATATAAGCCTGTCCAGAAGCCACCAAGCAATAAGAAATAATGTTCTTCCACTAAGCAAGATCCATCCAAAGTCTGACACACTGCTGTTAATGAACTATACTTTCCACCTGCTACTGACAAATGTAGCCATACTAAGACTCCACCAATCAGTATATGCAATCCACCGACTAGTAGATTGTGAGGTGTTAACATGTTGCAGAATATTACAAATCTACTCTTGAGGTACAGTGGTGTGTTCAAATAATTCTTGCTGCATATAATCCCCTGGAGAAATATTAATGTAGCCAGGATGATGAAGTAGCTCCACGTTCGGAAACATGTGATGATTTTCCAAGTGTCTTGAATCCAAGTTAGTGGATGGAGTATGCTCAAATTTGTAATAAGTATAATACAGCTCATAAAGAAAAACTGTACTATTATGCTGGAAGCGATGGCCATGAATATTCTTCTATATAGGAATTCCTTGCTCTCTGCTTTGCAAATATCCGTCATTCTGTTGGTTTATTAAGAGCTAACCTTGTTCTATGAATAATTCCGGCACAGATAAAGAAGACTCTTCGTTTCAAGAATTTAAAGAAAGTTTTGAAGGTTTTTATGCATTTCTTTAAAAGTTCAGATCACTATGCATTAATCTCTTCTTTTGTACAATAGCACGCGACTAAATTAAAACATTACACAGTTAACAAAACTTGTTCTAATAAAACTTGTAGATGCCGGCAAAAACCGCTACAGTTTAAAAACTGTCCAGCGCTTCAAATAAAAAAGAATTTACGATCGTCCATTGGTGGATGTATTCAGGTAATTGTGGACTTGCCTTTAAAAAATAGTACATGCAGAGGCAGCACTTGCCTCTTCATCATTTATATAAAGGATAGAGTCATCCATCATTCATGATAAGGTAATGGATCATTTATAAAATTTTAAAGAATAAACTATTATAAGTTTTATGGAGATCAATTTTTTATTGGATCAGGAATATTTTTTATTTCAATAAGAGTAAAAAAATATGAATGCTCTTGCGTTTGTGATAAATTTATTTTCACTTATTTATTCAATCTCTTTATTATTTATAACTGTGAAATTTTTAATAGAGATTATGTTTACGATTACGTCAATCTACAAATAGCGTGCTGAGGATTCATGGAATCCAGTCTCTCCTTGTTCCTTACACCCAGCATTATTATGAATTTGTGTCAACCAAGCAGTTACTGCAACAATAGCTGCTGCAACTGTTCCTGTAACTGTGCATAACGAGTCTGCAAAGAACTCTCCCGTTCCTTCTGCCTGTGCACATCTTCCATCAATGCATTTATTCGTCTCGGTAACGCAGCTTCCTCTTGAGACTGTAAAAACTTAAATGTTGAAAGCTCAAGTTGCGCCTGTTCGATTTGATCCCACAAATCGTGATGCTGTTTTGTTAATCCTTGCGCTCGCGTCTATAGAAAAATATGTGGTCAATATATTGAATCAGAAAGAATAAAAATATTCAATATGTATAGTATCCTTACCTGATATCCTCCGGTAAGTATCTTCAATTTCTTTTCCAGTTTTGCAGCCCTTTTAGCTTCTCGAGTCATGTGAGCTCTGTTCTCCTCCAACTTCCTTTCACAGGCTTCTATCCTGTCTTTTTTGGAAGCTAATGTTGCTCTTGTATAACGTTTTTGTGGTTCGAGATATAAGATCTATTCAGGATTGTGTAAAAAACATTGATTATTTTGTTATTTAGTGAAAATTTATAATAATACAGTACCTGTGATAAACATTCTTCCCAAACTGTGGTATACGCATCCAAACTTAAATCTCCATGAGCCATACCCTCGCGTACTACTTTAATCTCCTCTTCTAACAAAGTCTTTGCCTATATTTTTAGAAAATATATTTTTAGGTTACATAATTATCAATATAAATCAATGCTTTGTTACTTACAGCAGTAAGTTCATCAGGTTCATAATGACCATAAGGATGTTGATCTAAGTACGCCTGCACCTGTGCCAGCGCCGATGATGATTTCTTGGTAGTAGGATGCACAGGATTTTGCGTAGCGTCATAATGCAACATGGTAATCATTTCTCTTTTTATCAACTCCTCAGCCTTTAATTAAATTTAAAAAATCTTATGACGGATCATGTGCGGACAAAAATTAAGGATATACAAATTTTAATATCATACTCTTTGTAAATCAGTCAATGGAGAATCAGTAAGTGGTCTCAGGATACTCATATTTGCATCTATCGGACGTGGTAAATCTCTTTGTATAACCTGAGATCTACGGGCTAATTCTCTTTTCCCTAAAAACAAAAATTATTCTCATTATATGAACCTCCTGTAAGAAAATTTTGGTATAAGTCACTGAAAGATTCGTCACTTACTTTGCTCTAACAATTCTTGCTGTTTTCTAGCATCTACATCAGCCTGATCCTCCACAACGTTATTAGTGGAAGCAACAGCTTCTTCGTCCTTGAGATCTCCCTCGGGCACAACTATTTCATAATCATTACGCGGCACTGGCAATGTACTAAGTCCAGCACGCAGTTGTTCCTTGGTCTGATAATTAGAAATTTTTATTTTTTTTTTAACTCTAAAATATAATATTTAATTGGAAACTATAAGATATACCTGTTTCTGAAGAGCTGGAGTTTCAGAACCTTCTAAAGCTTCCTCAGGGTTGATGCTGAGCTTGTCCCTCACTGGTGTCGGTGCCACAACTCCACCTTGGGTTTTTGATGTAGGCGTATTGAATGAATTCACAGGGGTACCGTCGCTCCGTTGAGAACGGAAAGGTGTTGCCAGAACAGTGTTTGGAGTAGCGACAGCATTTGTAACAGGTACAACACTGGTGAAGTCAGAATTATGAAGAGGAGTGTTGAGGCCACCTGAAAATATAAATGTCAAAATGATAATTACCACTTTATAAATAAAATAATAGGTCATCGTAGAAGAGTAAAAAGCTACCTTTCAAAGGTGTGTCGACGTGGGTAAGAGCCATAACATTTTGCGCCTCCTGAAGAATTCTGTCACTAGCAGCTGGAGTGCGTGGAGTTGCTGCTGCATTTGGAGTTAAGGAATAGTCTGCCAGTAAACTATCCGATAAAGTAACTCCACTTTCTGTGGCAACTTCACGAGCAACCTAAAAATGACAGGATTGCTATAAAAAGATGGAATTATCTTGTCTTTTTTGGTAATCGATTCAATTTTTGGATTTCATCGATATATTATATTGATATGTTTCATACTTCGGATGCACGTCCAAGCTTGACTACTTGTTGTAATTCCTGGTCGGAGATCTGTGGCTCTGGTAGAACGAGCTTACTTCGCTTTCTTAGGGGTTCCTGATTATTGAGCATTCCCATAGGTATATCATTTTCTTTACGCTGTTTCAATTTTTGCTTGTCTTTACGCCGTTCGATCTCTTCTTTCTCTTGTCGGAGATCTCCATCTAGATGTTGCTGACGCATTTTTGAGAAGTCTGCTGCCAGCGGATCGATGTGTTCGGTTGAAGTGTCATAAAAGCCTGCAGCTGGACGCTTTTCAAATGGAATTTCGGAATTGTAATTAACGCCACGTTTGCGTTTGTTCTTTTGAGAGACGCTAATTCCTGCTGCTCTCAATTCTCTACGTTTTTGCAATGCTGCAAGGCGACGAGCTTCTTCCAACTGCTTTTCTCGGGCTTTACGCTTAGCTTTCTTTCCCTGGGTATTTGCCAATCTAGCACGAGCTTCTGACAACATTTCCAGCTCTGGAAATAATATATAAAGTAGATCATGTGTAATTTTGCATACTGCATCAAGTTTAAGAAAGAAAATACGTGCCATCTTCATCCATATCCTTCGGATCTGGGCGAGCAGGTTTTGTTTCTGGATTTGGATCAATTTCCCCTGGTTTTAACTTGCGGGGATCATCCGCTGCATCTTCACCCTCTTCCTTTTTCTGTGCTTGATCCCTAATTACAATAGTAATAATTTCAAATTAAATATATCTATGAGTTAGTAGTAATATGCACTTTGGAAGTTACTTACAGTAAATATTCATATCTTTCCAAACATTGAGCTGCAGTTCTTCCAATAATAGGAGCAATTGTTCTCCATTGTGTTGGCATTAGTTTTGCAAGATGCAAAAGCTTCTCATCTTCCTCACGACTCCATTCTGTCTTTTTAATACTTGGATCTAGCCACTCAAACCATCGTGCTTTACACTGCTTCGCTGACTTTCTGTGCAACAGAGATGCTATACGACTCCATTGATTCTTGCCATATTTCATAACAGCAGCTTTAAGGATTTCATCCTGAAAATAACATACACCATTGTACCACAGTAGAAACTTAGAAAATATTATATATATTTTTTTAAATCTATCAATTCCCAATGAACACATAAAATACTGAAATTAGGTTACGAAAAAAACACTGTAAACTTACTTCTGTATTTCGCCAAACGCCACCCTTTATCATAATTCGTGGCATTTTGGTGTGTATTTATTTGCACGCTTTAGTATTAAAAATGTTTCATAGACACAAAATGAGTATCGCGGCTTTCACTGTAGAATTAATTTATCCAGGAAACCGCTTTACCCATCTTTTGCAATGGCGTTCCAAAAAACTGATTACAGGCATAAAATAATTTTAAATTTAGATGGACTCTTAGACAATATAAAAGTCAGATAATCTCCATCTATTGTCAAACTTCGAAACTTCATTTAACTAGATTAGTATTTCTAGAACACAGCCTCGTCAAGGCTAAAAATTTGTGTATTTTGGTACACGGAAAGATTTTCGCGGCAATCGCGTGAAATGTCACTCGTATAGAATCATATAAAATAGGGGTTAATACTTTGTCCATGTCAAAAAGTTTTAAAGAATATAACTGTTGAATTAGAAAATAACACACTTATTGATACTTATTTCATTGTCATCGTAACACACATTGTATTTTATTTAATTATCATGAAGTGTACTATTCCTGAGATTTCATGGCACAATCGTGATCCTGTTTTGAGTATTGATGTACAACCGGGAACAATAAATTCAGAAAAGAATGAAATTTCTTGGCGTGTTGCTACCGGAGGAGCTGATTCACACGTTTTGGTATAAAATTATACAATTTTGATATTATACTCAGTTTTCTAGATGTTACACTGTTATAATATATGTTAAGTTTGACTACCTAATATATTGTTGCTTCATTTAATTGTTTTTAATCATTTCATAGATTTGGCATGTAAAAATTAATGAAGTTGGCGCAGCAGTTGTAACATTTATAGCAGACCTAGATAGACATCAAAGAGCTGTGAATGTTGTTAGATTTTCACCATCAGGTGAAATTTTGGCATCTGGTGATGATGGTTTGTATAAAGGAATAATTAGGAATATCAGTATTTGCTGTTCTATACTGCTATTTATCTTACAGCTAATACCTTTGATTACAGAATCAGCTATTATATTATGGAAACAAAAGACAGGTTTTGAGCCACCTCCGCTTGACAGTGAAGAGAATCAGAATAAGGAACATTGGAAATCATGGAAGGTCTTAAGAGGACATCTTCAAGATATCTATGATATCAGTTGGTCCCCAGATTCAGCTTCACTCATCTCAGGTTCTGTAGATAATACAGCTATTTTGTGGGATGTTCAAAAGGGAAAAAATATTGGTATAATTTCGGAGCACAAAGGATTTGTTCAGGGTGTAGCTTGGGATCCTGGTAATCAGTATGTCTGCACACTGAGCACAGATAGGTACTTTCAACACTAAGTATTTCATGTATTTTCTACCTGATACATCATTTAATTCCAACTCTTTTATAGAATATGTCGGTTGATTGATATTAATACGAAAAAAACAGTGCAACGTGTAAGCAAAGCTAAAATTCCAACACCGCCTGGACATCACCTTGAGGGGCACACAGTTCGTTTATTTCATGATGATACATTCAAATCCTTCTTTAGGAGATTAACATTCTCTATAGACGGTGCATTGATCCTAGCACCTTCTGGTATTATCGAACCTCAAGATTCTTCGGAGAAATTTGCAAACACAACGATAATATTTTCTAGACATAATCTCAAAGAGTAAGTTTTTGAAAATAAGCATTACTAATGCAATCGATATTAAGAGTTTAATTGTATTCTTACTTTTTTTAGACCTATTGCTGTTTTACCGTCACTTGATGAAAGCACAATAGCCATTCGTTGCTGCCCTATCTATTTTGAATTAAGAGATAATGGTCCTGCATCTATGATGGACTTACCCTACAGAATGGTTTTTGCTGTAGCCACACAGAAATCTGTACTAATATATGACACACAACAAACGTCACCAATTGCAGTTGTATCTAATATTCACTATACACGCTTGACCGACGTCTCTTGGTGAGTAATACTTTATTCAGAACCAATAAATTGTTTATTCCATTTCTTAATTGTATTTTATCCTCAGGTCTTCCGATGGTCAAATTTTAGTAATATCCTCCACAGATGGTTACTGTTCCATAGTACATTTTCAAAACCATGAATTGGGTAAAGTTTATAAAATGGATAAAACCATTAGTACGAACAATTATCTAAACAATATCAAGAAAATATCACAGAAAGTTAGTATCGAAGATAATATTGTAAGTGACAATCAGCCATTTTTGGATTCGGATAATAATGCAATGGACATTGACATCAAAAAAACTAACATTGAAAGTGATGATGACGTTCATGTGATGGCAGTGGATACTGCTGTAACAAAGAAGACAGAAAATGAAGTTGCTAAGGATAAAACAACAGTAAAAACTAGTAAGAGAAATAAAATCGATGAAATCATTGAGGAAACTGAGGATATACATTTAGTATACAAAGAAGAAAGTACGATGAATAATATAACAAATAATGTACCTGCAGTAGAAGTTACTGAAACTGTAGCAATAAATAGTGAACAGGTAATTAAGAAAAATTTAAAGGATTCTAAGTGCACTAAGCGCACTCCACCGAAACCAGAAATAACTTCTATGACTTTGAACAGAACCCCGCGACGAGTAACACTTATTACCCTTTCAAGTCCTAAACGGAAAAAGAAGGAATAGATAAATTTTATGCTAATTATACACGAAAGAAATAGGGTGTACACAATATGTTAAGAGATTTTATTTTTAATGGCGAACCTCATTCATCATTCATGTACGTAAATGTAAAAAGGGCGAATACAAAAATAAGACAATATCACACTTGGTTCTTCGCGAAGAATTTCTTTTTATCCACTGGATTTGGAATGATCTGGAATCAAACAATTATTCATTATAAGGTACAATAAATTTAATAAGAATCATTACACATAATTCATATATAAACTATGTGTAGGTTGTGATACTTTTCCAGACGTTCATAATATTTTAATTAGAAAATGATTCGGCTGATGTTACTGATAATATTAGATTTATTAATTATGTGCGTACGCACACAAAACAAATATCTAAGCATGTATGTACAATCTATCAGCGCCATCAATTTTTCTGAACGGGGTTTTCTACTGGACTTTTTGTTTACGCGTATAGTCAAATAAGTGCTTTTAGATACATAATCCGTGTGCGTACGCACTTAGTAAATGCTTTATGGACGCATATTAAACATATGATTATGCTAGAAAATTGTAAATATATGTGGCCTATGATAGCGACATTGAAATAAACATTTTTTAATGGTCGTAAGAGTACTCACTGTATCTTGCCCTGGCTTCCATCCAGCAGGACAAACTTCTCCATGTTCATCTGTATATTGAAAGGCTTGTACCAATCTAAGAGTCTCATCAACAGATCGACCAACAGGTAAATCATTCATTGTAATCTGACGTAAGATTCCTTTTCCATCGATGATAAACAAAGCACTGCCACAAAGATCAAGGACAATTAATATTAAACGTTATAAAAATTTGTATGACTTTATATAATTACCGTAAAGTATGACCCAAATCTTCTAGATATACACCATAATCCTTAGATATTTTGTGCGTAAGGTCAGACAACAGAGGGATCTTGATCTTCTCAAGTCCTCCTTCTTTCCTTGGAGTATTAATCCAGGCTAAGTGTGTGAAGTGGGAATCGACTGAAGCTGCAACTACCTCCACATTGAGCTTTCTAAATTCTTCCACACGATCAGAAAACGCAAGGATTTCAGTCGGACATACGAATGTGCTATAAAGAATTTATACTATTAAGTAAGTCCCATATTAATAAATTCTTATAATTTATAACAAATTGACTTACAAGTCAAGAGGGTAAAAGAAAAATACTAAATATTTTCCCCTAAAATTAGCCAACTTGATATCCTTGAACTCTCCATTTATAACAGCAGTACCTTCCCAATGTGGTGCCTGCTTTCCAACTGTAATACATTTTGAAAAATTGTAAATTATAAGAAAACTATAATGTTGGAGCAACTTCATGATTACGTGCAGAACATAGATACTCCATTTAAGTCATTCTAGTAATTATTTCTATACTACGTATATGACATAGATGTTCCGAATATACTAGAGAGACCAGCTGGAATATAGCCAAACAGAGCTCTTAAATTAGGTCACATTGCATAAATAGTAGAAACATATTCTTACTAATTACAAGTACAACAATAATATTCACTAATGAATAAATGTAGATATAACCAATAAACATTTAATCGATTAAAAAACTGAGGTAATTATAAGATAAAAAATCTCAACTTTTATCAAAATATATATATTCCGCAACAGATAATCTGATAAATTGAACTGATTTCTAATCATGGTAAATGACACTCAATAAATCACGTGAAATCAATAAGTAATCGCTATATCCAAAGAACGATTATAATTGTCCCAACTAACAAATCATGTGTTTTATTTATATGAAAAGTAGGAAATCAGTTTTCAACAAATGTCATAATAAAAATTTACATCTAAAAGTCACTTATATATTAAAAATTATTCACACGTATTCGTTATCGTGTTTACGAGCAGCTCATGTTTTTTAACCGCTATCGACGTTTCTCATAAAATTTATTAAAGAGCTAATTTATTCAAATCTCTAACCTTCAATAGAAACAGAATTTATTATGATAAAATATTATAAGTCAACTTACTAACAGCTTTTGTCGTTTGCAACTGGTGTCCTACATGTTTTGTGCCAGTAGGATAAACAGTACCACCTGCGAACGAGTAGCAGGCTTCATCTTCTCCAAAATGAGATGCCAAGCATTTATGAAGGCATAAGGTCAAAAAAAGTAAACCAGAAAAACTAATTTCATTGGACCACATATTTACCGGGTACGTGACAATAATCGACGTGTCGATTTCTTATCTACTAACTACTGATTATATTTACACGATTATACGCAGTTTTTCATTCATTCGAAATACGGTTACTTCAAAAAATATCCGCCTATCGGACACGTTTTACCGCCATTAAACATATGAACTCTTGTTGGTTATCGAATAGAGGGAAAAAGCTTGTCCAATTAATGTATCGTTAAGGCTGATTCTGATTAATCTGTTTATGCAACGAATTAACTACTTTATATACTCATAGATGGCGCTGAAGATTCAATTTTGAAACTTTAGCATTAAAGTAATGTAAAATTGTATAAAAGTGTTTGGTTATTTCGCCTCTTACTTAATATCTCTGAAGCTTCTTCTTCGTATCTCCCATTTAGCGTGCCGTGCAGATTACTGAAGAGATCCAAATTAAAAAGAGCAGTAATTCCGATAATTCCTGTATAAATCAATATATCCCACATGCTTCGTGTTGTCCTACTGCGTTGTATCATTTTCAAAGAATTGTTACTGGGCAGACTTCGGCCCGTTGATATTTTTAATACACAATTATTTGACTAACGTCGATGCATAATCGTTACAGAATAAAAATATCTCGTGCTAAACTTGTATATTTCTTTATAAAATTACAACGCTAACTGTATAGTAATATAAAAAATTCTGTACAGAATTCATTTAAAAATTGCGTGTATAAGGACTTTAACAAAAATCCAACGCGTCATTCGTATATCCAATTATTCAAGGAATATATATATATAAACGTTAACAATATCCAGCCAAGGTTTGAACAGTGGGATAAAAGGATCTTATCAATTGGCAACGATCGCGATCTACACAGAGTGACTTTTTTTTCACAATGATCTCTGTCTCTATATCTCGACGTGCCTTGACTAAACCGATCGTAGAATCATCAGCAGATTTTATCTTTTCCAACATATCAGATACATTCTTCGTCAGAATCTTCACCTCTTCTATTAATCTAAATTTAATTTATAATCAATAAAATTAACTTTCATTTTCACATAATATAAAAATTACTCGGCTTGAACAGCATCTCTGCAACTTTCTATGCCAGAACGCTTTAATCGCATATCCAATCGCGTCTGTGCGCATTTCATGGCACCGTCTAATCTCTTTAGGGCTGTACGCATTTGATCCACCAGAAGTTCGGTATCTGCCAGGTTACGTAGACACTGAAATATGATACCCTGATGAATAATTATTAGGCGGGATTGATAAGACTGATAGAACTAAAAATACTCTGATTAGTTCGTTTTCCAGGCGTTGAATAATTTGAACGTTTAATTCGATTTTATTCGCAAGAGCAAGTTCAATACGATCAGCTTGAATCCTAAGATCCCTGACGGCTTTTTCGTAAATATTACATAAGTTATTCCGAAGAATACGTGATCTTTCTAGAACATTTTCAGCCTGGGTCAAACCTTCTTTTACGGAACGTTCGTAGTCGTACGGTGACGATTGGCTAGATGAAATTAAGATGTAATGTTATTTAATGTGTTATGTTATGTTAAATTTTCTGCGTTCTTTTTTATTAGCAGTACATGGATACATACTCCGGTGGGATTCTAGCAGAACCTGATTTCCAAAGTACTATTTCTGAATCACTTTTCAATCCACGACAAGTAGTATCGATTTCATAAGAGTCCAATTTATTGGAACGATCTATCTCTAATTTTTGCTTTGATTCCTTCAATTCTTCCAATTGTGACATTAATTGATCTACATATTTGTTGTATAAAATTTGAATTTCCGCGCTCAATTTTAATTCCTGTACATATATTTTCTGTTAGTCGAGTAATGTACAATGGACACCTGATAAAAAATATAATATCATTTTTCAAATACTTTATACCTTAATCACTTCCTCGTCTACTTCATCTAGAACTAAATCAAATTCCATTCTTGAACATCTTGCATGTTTTACGTCAGTCGCAATGGCGTCCACCACTTGTACAGCATGTAGGCATCGTATTATACGCTTACGTTCTTCTTGGATAAAATTAATCTCTTTAATTGTATCAGCAATGCACAGATCCAATTCCGTTTTCCATCGAAAAATAAGACCAGCTCTTTCACTGAGTTTTATGTCATTGGACAGCTGGTTCTTGTCCGTTTCAGTATAGGTACTTTGCATATAACGCCGCGCATTGAAGGCTGCCAAACTGTAAATATTTTTTATAAATAAACAAGGGATTATTTGGTATTAATTTCGTTGACTTCCTTACGAGGCATTTTCTATACTGGTTTCAGAATTTTCGAAAAGATTCTTATTGTGCAGTCGCTCTTCGGCTGGACTATATCGTGAAACTGTAAAGTTGTCAACGGCCGGTCGAGTTCCTGTCAAACCTGCCAACGGAGTCCAATAATCTAAAGGTACAGGTTCTTTTGATGGTCCTAAAGGATCAGGAGGTAAGACTATCGGTCTAGGGATGGGAACTTCTGGTTCTGTGCAAACACATGGTTTAATGATTGGACATTGTGTTTCGTGGGAGTCTTGAAAATTTTCTTGAGCTTCTGGCAACATGGCTTCATCTTTTGGAATTATAATGGGATTTTTAAATTCCTCAGTTTTTGTATCCTGTAGGATGCAGCATGGATTTGGTTCTGGCATAATTGGGAATCATTAGTACGCGCGGTTTGCGATCGATGTATTCTGTCCAGGAGAATCAGAATCCTTGATTGCATCAATTCAACGCAATTAGCCCTGCTTCAGTGGACTTTATGAGGTTATATGAATCACGTAAACTAAAAACAATAGAAAGATAAGAACCATATTCTACAGATTTCAGATTATAGAGGAATTTTTATTAGAAAAAAATATGCTACTTACAAAGATCGAGTATAATAGAAAGAACTAAGAAAGGCAAAAGGCCATATAAAAAAAAAACAATTACAAAAAAAAATAAAATATACAACATGAATACAAAAATTAGTGTAAACAGTTTCGAAACGTAATGAATAAATAATTCAGTTTTGATATCCGGATAGAGCTGCAGCGGATGGATAAAATGAACGTAGCCATTGTCCACGCTCTCTGTCTATGTAGAGACTCTTCCTCTTGACCACTATTTCTCTTTCCAAGTCGCTCCTGGCTTTGACCAATCCTGCCTGAGCGTCTTCTGCTCTTCTCAACTGTGCCTGCATAGCAGATACATTATCCCCTAGAGTCTTGACTTCCTCTATAAGTCTATAAAAAAAATATCATATACTTTTCAAAGCATCTATCCATAATAATAGCTTTCAGTTTTAAAAAATTACTAATTATTTGAGAGCTCACCCGTATTGCGGCTCGTCCCTGCAGCTCTCTACATTCCGTCTAAGGTGTCTGTAATCTAATCTCGTCTGAGCGACTTTCATCCCATAATCTAATTTTTGAGTTGATGCTCGAAGATTCTCAATAAGATCCTCAATACTTGCCAACTCGTGAAGGCACTAAAAAAAATTTTTATTATCATCCCACCTGAGCAGGAAAATTATACAATTTAAAAACAGACCTTAAGCAGTTCCTTCTCTAGATGCTGACAGACTTGTTCTGTTAAATTGATTTTTTCTGCTAGGGCAATATCTACTCGATTAGCTTGTTCACGAAGGTCACGTATAGAATTCAAGAAAATGGAGTCTAGTGTCGACCTCAAATTGACTGACGTCTGTCTAGCCGTTTCTCCTGCGGCCAGAGCTTCCCGTGTAAAATGTTCGTAGCCAGATGGAGTAGACTGCCTTTGTATCAGGAAATCAATATAAAATAATATAGAATCTGTATATCCCTGCAGTTCCATAGGTGAGAAATAGAGATGACTCACTCGGCTGGAACTCTCGTAGCTCCGGGTTTCCAGAGAATTAATGGAGAATCATTTGTCAGACCTATACAGGCTGTATCTACTTCATAAGCATCCTTCTTGTCCGTCCAATCAAATTCCATTCGATTCTTTGCCGTTTTTAGTTCCACTGACTGATCCTCTATTTGCTCTCGTGTTCTAATTAAGAGATCTCTTATTTCGGAACACAGAGCTACCTCCTGTAATTATTTAGCAAATTATTACATAAATCAGTATTTACATTGATATTAAATAAGCTACCTTGATCAGTTCCTCCTCGACTTGATCGCGTACCAAGTCAGGTTCGAGCCTCGTTGAACGAAGTTGCAGAAATTCACCAGCTATCGATTCCGGAATTGTTAATACTAATAAGGATTGTTTTAATCTACGACGTTCTATTTCTAGAAGTTCAATTTCCTCCGTCATCTGATGAACTGCACGTTCTAATTCTGTTTTCCACTGAAAAACCACGCCTGATCTTGTACTGAGACGATCACGATTCTCCAATTGATTTTTGTCTGTCTCTTTGTGAACCCGCTCCATACATTCTTTGGCATTGACTGTGGATTGCCTAAAATGATACTTATAAGGGGAGGCAATAGATCATTATTATTAATACGTATATATTTTTTAATCCTACCGTGCTTCATGAATCTTTTCGTTCGATTGATCAAAAAATGTCTTGTTATGTGCTCGCCATTCAGCAGGACTAAATCGTGTAACCGAATACCGATCTACAACCGGCCGAATGCCTGTAATACCAGCTGTGGGTCTAAAACTCATCCTACCAGTTGCCCAGGGACCAATTGGGCCCATTGGACCCTCAGATTTCGTTGGTAGATCATCGTCCGGTTGCGGGAAATATGGTGGTTGTTTATCAGACTCACTGATTCTTTTAACAGCATCCAATGCAGGACAGGGTTTTGACTCCTGATTTGAAACGTATAAGATTTGTATACGTATAAAAATATTTATTTTATAGAAATTAATTTTTTTTTAACACTCACTGCAGATTCTGTGATGAGACTCTTTGGAGTTTCCTGCATCCCGCTGGGAATACAAGGACTATATACAGCTCTTCCAGGATTCGTCATCCTGGATCTTTCATCCAAAAATGTTCTCTGGAGCATATTAGCAATCTAAACAGTGACACCAGTAACTGCAACCTTAAATGAACCAGACGTCACACTAACTTTAGAATGCACTAGACCCTAGGAGAAGGGATGGTTACCTAGTGAAATCAAACAAGGTGTTTATTGATCCCAACCTTCCAGTAGGAAGTTCTATCCACTTTCACCCTTAATTTTCTAACATCAGACCCATCAGACACAAGGATCAGTTCCCTGAAGTATCCTCATTACAAAAAAATAAGTAATATTCAATTGTCTTTACTCAAGTTTACTATAATAATCATGTTATCCTCTAGTTATTCTAACTTCACCACATGTCCAATTTCCAGGATTTCGTTTACACAACTCCAAAGCAGTTTACATCTGTTTCTCCTGTTTGCCTATAGCTAATTGACCCTAACATCAACTACGTAGAATAGCTAGTTGAGGTCAGTGTGAATTCATACGGTGGCTGGTCACAAGCGAACCGTCGGATCGACGTGGAGAAGTAGACGTGACCGAACCCGCCGACGTGCCCGACGGATGGTCAGGTGGCCTCTCGAAGTTTGTTCAGGCGAACGACGAGGATCAGTAAAATACACAGGGACACCACGATCATTCAGCAGCCGGAGTAAATTCGTCGTACTGGACTTGGATTTATCCGAGACTTTGCAGATTACGAGATAGGAATCGTCACTTTCATACTGAAGTGGTCCTCCTTGTATCCATGTGCCAAATGGCACAGACTATTTTTTTTTCTTTTTTTTTATACTGCATTCCCCATAAGTTTGATGTCGGCTGGATGCTCGTGAGGGTATTGCCGTGAGGACGGGGATGCCATTTAGAGTTTTTGAGCCCTTGGAAACCCTTCGTCAGTCGCGAGGAGGGTCGTCGAGATGATAGGGAGAAAGAGGATTCCGTCTACCGTGTTTCTGAGTGTAGCGAACCATTAGCTCGTGTAAACGCAGTTTTATGATGCGTGCTGAGCTTAACTCAGGGGCGTATTTCAGCAAGGGTTCTACTCATGGGGTAGTTAAGACTTGGATAAAATGTGTAGGATTTTCAATTTTTTTTTTCAAATATATATTACCTATTTAAACATAGAGATACAACATTATGGATTCTAAGGTTAATGAATTAAGTCATATTAATTTGATTATGGCAATAGTGATGAAAGTCATTGGCTTCTGAGTCTTTGAAAATGTCAAAATTAATGTTACGATGTACAGGAGCTTTTACAAAAAGCGTTAAAGCTTCGTGAAAACGATGCTGGCTGCAGGGTGAAGGTATAAAATAAATTTCATCTCAGCTTACTGCCGAGAAAATCGATTCATAACACAGGGAAGGGGGTATCTCGGTGGCGTTATAAAAGAAATGTTAAAAGACGGAAACAGCAGCAAGGGGTTGAAGTAGCTTCTTTTGATAGGTGAGAACGAAATTCCACGATACTTGTAAAAAACCTTATACAGTTAATGACTGATTTATTTCAAGGGAAAAATCAAAACCTAAACCACGTGAAATCCAGAGGAGCCATTAGCAAACGACTTGGTCTTGAAAATCGCTTAGCAACCCTTGGAGCGAAGAATGTAAAGTAGCTGCATAGGTATGTGGGTAAAGAGAGACAAGATCAGAGAGACACAGGAACTGTCAAAGGAGATGGAGCAAGAGGAGAAGTGAGTAGACTTCCGGTTGAGTTGAATTTCGACGAATAGCAGAATATCCGCGTAGACAGGACGAGCAATGATCAGCGGTTGGCCAGAATAGAGAGGATCTCTTTTCACCAAGTTAGCAGGGGTTGATGGGCGTGCAGACCACGCCTATTCACCCTGGAGAAAACGTACCGCAAGCAGTACGGGGTACGTGGGTGGAGTCGACCAATGACATAGTGGTGGCGAAGCTCGAGTCAGCTGACAACATGGCCTTGGAGCCGCCCCCGTGGCTAACTAGCAACCCCTGCGTGCTGGTTTCTACTGACGAGCGGGAGCCACTCAGCCAGCAAGTCCCAAACCGCCCTCTCGTACCAGCCATCCCCAGGTCCCACTACCGCCGAGGCAATGCGCCAACGCCAAGGTGTTACCTCGGGGTTACACGAGCGAGATCGTACCCCAGCTTCTATGTGGTAGCGCACTCTCAACCAGTCCTGGCTACTTCGAAAACCCAATTCCATATACAGCCTATCTACCCCAGCCAACTAACCCCTAACCACCGCCATCCCTCTGACCATCAGCGTCAACCATCCCTTCGGCTAGTGAGTGAGTGAAAGAGAGACATACATATATACGCACCAGAGATACCCTCATCGTCAGCCAAACCGACACCTAGCGACGATACCACCCGTCAAGACCCGGAGCCACCTAGCCACCGCGGAGCTACAGAGAATCACCCGGGACTCTGCTTGACTCTGCATCCGGGAAGCAACTCTCCGTCTGGGGATGCTCGACTTTTGATCCTGCAGAGGATGGGCACAGGTTAGTTCATTTTTTGCATTACTTTTTCACTTATCACTTTCCTTTCTTAGGTAATTATTATATATTAGATTTAAGAGATGTGAAACGAAACATGGTGCTTCGGACGTTCGACTTTTTGATTACGTGTGATTGCCTTTGAATTGGCCTTTCGTTTTGTTTGTGACATTGCGGTGAATTTTTTCATTCGATATTTAATGATTTTGAGGTGTTTAATGATTGGTGTATGAAGTTTTTAAAGAAAATTTCTTGATTAACAGTTAATTGGGAATTTTGTTCAGTCGATGGCACATTTTGCAAAATAATTTCAAATTTTAGAAAATATTCTCGGACTTGAGTAAATTTATTGACAGTTGCATTGTGTACTTATTTGTGTTCACTGGCATTTGTATACTTTCTGATAAATTTCACTTTTAGTGAATTCAACGTTAGTTTTCAATTTTCAATTGTCATTAACCATCAGTGCTAATTCAAACTATGTATCCATCTTGACCAATACGAGATTTTGAGAAAAAATAAAATTTGTAATTTTTTCAATTAATCACCAATTGATCTAACCTGTCAAGAAATAAATTCAGTGATTGAAAGTAGTGTATAAGAGAATGTTTAATAAAATATTAAAATCCAAGAATTACACAAAGTTACAAAACAACAATATCGTCTTTTCAATTATCTTCAATACTTCATATATCTTTGAAATAACAAATATCAAATGATCAATTCCAAAATTCTCATAAACATAATCTTCTCAACTGCTCCACAGTTATAGTCAGATTAATCAAAATCCTGGTTGTAAATTTAGCACCAGTCATGACAAGCCCACAAAATTAATGAATACCACCCTTATTAAAACGTTTTAAGCGTTATCCGCGGTCCCGCCATTGAATTACATATAATGAGACGTAGAACGAAGCGACACTCGAATAAGGGTGCAGGTAATGTAAGGTAAGATGAAAGATAATCCCTTGAGGGTGTTGAAACAAGGACTCACGTAATGTGTGTGTATAAGTTCTGCAGGTTGGGTGGGTCGTCAGGGTGAGAGGATTGGTCGGGTTATAGCAGCTCGAGTCGTGGGTGGTTGTCTCCGCTCTGCGAAGGGGCTGAAAGCTCTGGTTGGCTTAGGCACAGCCGTGTTTTTCTTGCCGCGGATCATTAGGACGATTAGGGTAGCCGCGAAAGGGAGAGAACAGATTAACCACAATTCGAGCCTTTCCTCCCCTCTTGACAAGACTGGTTTCCTTTATTTCGTCTTTTTATCCAGTAAGACTTTTTTTCTTTCCCAATTGACTGGACCATCTTTGTTCTCCGTAAATGAAAATACTTTGATAATCTTTTCTGAAAGATAAAAATACACCTGCATCATAATCTGTATATCAGTCCTTGGTACTATTTAAAATTTCGTCGTCTTTGTAATTGCTGCAGATGATGATCTTTCTTTTCTTTAGCGTGTAAATTCTCTTTTCAGGTGACAGACTACTTGATATCCCGTGCAATGTATGCGGGGACCGTAGCTCTGGAAAACACTACGGGATTTACAGTTGCGACGGTAATTTAATTTTTCATTTTTTTTTTAATACTTAACTAGGCTCTCATATTATTTCTTGATCTCTTTTATGTCTATAATTTAATAAGGGTTGTTTTCGTGACATTTTAGGGTGTTCAGGATTCTTCAAGAGGAGCATACACAGCAATCGAGAATACACCTGTAAAGCCCAAGGTGCGATGAAGGGGCGCTGCCCCATTGACAAGACACACAGAAATCAGTGTCGTGCTTGTCGCCTAACCAAGTGTTTTAAAGCCAGCATGAACCGGGACGGTAAGTGTTGCACTTAATACCTGATAATATAATTTTTCAATATTAAAAATTAAGCACAGAACCTTTTCCGCTATCAGTCACTTTTACTAACTCTAAAAAAAGCAGCATGGATCTAATTTTCAACTTTTGAAAGCGAAACTGTAATATTCTCAAGCTTATCGATTTCTCTTATCACGCATGGCTTACGATTTCTTAGGATTAAGACTTCACCCTTTGAACACCATAATCGAACCGTAACGTCGTGACTTTATAAAATTCTAAAAGAAAATATATATATATTATATATAATATAAAAATCATACAATGCAAATGACCAAAATCAAAGAAAATTCGTTTGAGATCTTAAAAAAATACCCCAAATTACTCTTTCGCCCTCTATTCTTGGCTAATGATCTTCACCCAAAGGCAGAAGGTAATTTCTCGTTGCGTCACGCAGAGATGAAGCCATCAGTCTTGATCTGCACAGTCATGCAACTTTCTCATTTTCCACAAAACATCGTCTATCCACCAAGAATCATCCAGTCAGTGCGACCCTCCTTTCTGCTGCTGTCCAAGTAAATCCATCCAGAACAGTGTTTAACTCAAGCAGATATATAGGTATAGAGCTGTAGGCAGTTACATACGAGTTACATGAGTGAATAGTAGGAGGAGTACCTGATGTAGGAGTCTCCTGTTCCAAGAGTAGCTAAAGTGAGAGAGACAGAGGTAGAGTATGGAGGCAGAACGCGACCGCTTGTCGAGGATGAGGATGAGGGTGCCAGGGTGTCCGGGGTGTTTAATGCAGGACGGGTGCTTCGGTTCCCAGCGGCCGCGGGGGCTCCAGACGAGTAAGAGAGGAGATTCAATTAGTGGCAGAGCTTCCTAACGTTAAGGCTCCTCCACACCGCGAATACGAAAACGTGCTGCAAGTAGAGGTACTGACAGAATGGCGCGAATAGAGGTTAGGCTGCCTCGTGTGTTGTAACACCGAGAAGGCGAGAGAGGGCGCTGCTTGTATGTACGGCTGGTATCTCTCTATGAAATAAAGAATAGGAAAAGTTTTCGTACGTCAATGGTTACTGTGCTTATCCACGCGATTGTTCTATTACTTACTTATGGAGTTGGATGAATCAGTCTGTAACAGCCATAGTAATTTTCTTTGCTAGCCGTTAAGAATTTGTTCTTGTCGCTGTTAACTGTTTGGATGCGATATTAATTAATTTTATTATTTAGTCTTTGGAGGTTAATTTCACAAATTTTTAATTGTGAGTTCACCCGTACATCTAAGTGTCTAACTAGTACGGAGTACCTAGGTAGCTCGTAGCCACTATTCTGGCTGGCGCTGCTTTGCCAAACGCCCGCGGCGTGCAATCATCCTCTGCTGACAACCCCTAACCTCCGACCTCTCATTCCTCAACCCCTCGACGATTCCGCGCTTTGCCCCTCTCTCCATGCTTATAGTCCTGCTCTGGGAATCGAGCTGCCTCTTTCAGCCCACCGACTCATCCTACTAGTAACACGGGTATTTCGTGAAATATGGTTTTAAACGAGACTAAAAGATTAACAAATGATTTACCACTTGGATATTCATTCTGGTATGATCTCTTGCGTATTATCACTAGTTAATCAAAATTCTCATTCCTGGTTAACAAGTGAGTATCTCGTCACGCGATCGGATGTAATCTCATTCGTAGTCGTGCGAACAAGATAAAATACTATTAAAAGATTTACAAGTAAATTATATAGAAGAGGAATCGATCTCTTAGATTAAATTGTTAAAATTAAATTAAATACGAAATCCGTCTGAAATGTGTACACCCTATCATCCCACTAATGTATCCATGGCGCGTCGCGGTGTTATCCTTGTCAACCCTCCTGGTGATACCTTCAACCCGTAAAACCAGTAAAACCTCACCCTTGAACCTATTCCATCCCATTATGCCACCGCCGATTTCTCACACCGATTCCTAGGTATTATCAGCATTAGGGATACCTCAGCCCAGTCGCTCTTTATACGTGTATGTACATACAAGCGCCTCTGAATCCCTAGGTCTGAGCTTTTAAGAAGCACAGAAAAATTGTATCTCCCAGGATCATATCTGGGAGAATTTATGCAGGGATGATATTCATCAATTCGTTTAAGCTTCATTGATTTAATTTAAATTGACATGATGATATACCTCTGACATTATTTTCCAGCTTGAATGTGACAGATATAAAAACAAAAGATTTTACATCTATCGAAATTTCATCTATCAACTTTCCCTACGTGACTCAATCCAACGCACTGTTTGCCAACTTAATCCACGGTTTCACCCTTTCGTAGCCCGAAGGGTTTTCAGGCGTTAATCTCAACTCAACGTAGTCTTTGCTCATGGATACGGAAATGGTAGTGTAAGCAGAGAAAGAATTAAATCGTGGTAGCCGACGCCTCGGTTACTGATACCACTCTCTTTCAGCGTCGCGACGCTTGTATGAAATCGGACGAGGACGTGCTGTCATTGGCCAATCTTTAATTCCGGTGAACCTTCATCGCGTAGGAACTACTCCTTTTTGCCCTTACTACAGTCAATATCATCTCCAAAGTACACAGCTCTAAATCCTACTGGCAACTTCTCGTTATAAATTTTCCAAACTTTCACGTCCAATCGATTGCCAACTTTCCAACTGGAAGTTTAAATCTCTTTCCTCTCTAGATCGACGGCACCGTTTCGCAGTTCTAAGGATTGTCTCCCTGTTTACCGTGAGTCAGATTGTTAACTGGCATAAAATTGCAATGAAAATAAAGCCAATCAAGACTCAGCGATGTTGGGAACTTATTTGTACAAGGCATTTTGTCACTGGATCATCTTTCTGAGTGTAAACGGAGAAATTTATGAAAAAGATTTTGAGCCTGATACAAAGATTAAGTAAATCTTCATGTTCAAAGAATAACAACCAAATAAGCTCACTGGTGCAATGAAAAGAGATATCCGATGTATACATTATACGATTTCAAACGACACGCATAAGACTTTGAGCTTTGAAGTTTTAAGCTGGAAGCTTTGAGCTGGAGAGGAGTGCAATGTGTATGAAAGCTACGGAGATGCTCCTGGGCGCAGGGGTTTGCGTGGGAGTGGACGGCTGGAAACGCATTGAAGCAAGGCGTGCCCTACACGCCGGCTACAGCATCAATCCACCCCCGTAAACGACAAATTGCGTTAACGGTGGTCCAGGTCACTGCATCCTTGATGCATCCTGAGATAAATTCAATTAAAAAATCATCAAGAAGACGAGGTCGAGGTAACAACATCACAGGCTTAACCCAAATAAAGTTCTATTTAATGAGATGAAGTGAGGTTAAAATGGTCAGCAAGCAATACCTATACGTAATGTAAGCGTCTCGGAGCTGGTCCAGGGTATAGGAGGTTGACGTGTCAGAAAATTCTTGATACAAGGGCGAGCGGGCCCTTCTCGTGGGAGAAGACGGCTGGTAACGCAACGAAGCGAGGCGTGCCCTACACGTGGCGGGCAGCATCAATCCATCCCCGTAAACGGTGAACGAAGCCACCCCGATGGCGAGGGTGCGAAACGATGTGATGCGATGTGCTCTGATGCGAGGTGATGTGTGGACAGAACGGGTCGTTGCACTAAGCTGGGCTTTGATCGTCACCTGTCATCACGGGAATCGGTCTCGTCTTGGCTGTAGGGACAAAATTGTCAGGTCACCTTGCAAATTCTTTATTTTTTTAAGGTTAACTCTCCATCTTCTAACGGGACGAGGAAAGAAAATCGTCCACGGCGCTCCTTTCGATATTGGCAGCGCAATTGTCTGTCAAGTAATTCTCATTAGACAACGCATCAAATTGAGGGTGTAAAATGCGTGCAAATGGAATACAAATATGTACAGGGTATTCACTATGTATGAATCTGCAAATCCAATCCCTGAATATTGCGTACGCACCATCAGTAAATTTGTCAGTATCCGTGCATACATGGAAATTCCATATGAATAGCTAGAAGGGAGTCTATATGGTCCGGTATCAAGTGTGTAGATGTAGGAACGATACACGGGCTTCTGTAAACCTACAGGCCGTCTGTGGAAATAGGCGACGGAAGCGGTGGAAGTTGTGAAGGTACGAGGGCGATGTTGCGACCCCACTCACCCAAGGATTAGCCTTCGAGATCGCTGACTGCTGAAATGTTCACAGATCGGTTTACCGTTTAGTAGGATAGAGAGTGTGAGAGTGTGAGCTCTCGTGCTCAACGGCGCCTACGGCCTAACCAACAGGGGTCAGAGGGCAGAGCAGAGCAGGACGGAAATATCGCGTGGCCAACTCTCATCTGTGGGAACTCGCATTGTGGCTCGCACGTGCCACATACGTATTACGATAGAGCTGCGTATTGAGGAAGGGCGTAGGGCGCGGCCTATTCCAGCGCATGCGGTCCTAATCCTTGGCTCCACTCGATATGGAGCGATGCAACGTGTAGCTGAATATCCAACCGGGACGAAAGGACCTTTTTTTTCACTTCCTAATTCAATAGACATAGACACAACTTCTTCGTTGAAAACATCAATGAAATAAGAGTCAACGTAGACCTTGGATATTCTTTTATCGAGGATTCGGTTAATCATGGAGACGTTAAGGTGGATCTTCAAGAAGGATCAAGAATACCTAATTTGTCCTTTGATAGTGCACTGGACCGGATTAAAGATGCTGTGCTACGGACGTTTGTTCTTGTTACACTGGAGTAAATGTAGCATTTGCTCTGGGCTATCATCCTAAAGCTAATCCGGTCCACGCTTGGAAGGTTTGCAGATTCACAGGCTTTGGGACTTGTGTCTTTGACCATTGGTGCGATTAGGAGTCCTGTTATCTATGTTTAAAGTTATGTATATATTATTAGATCATTTATACTAGGATGTAATATGGAATGCTGCTTTGAGGTATCGAGGCTGTTTTCATATAATTTTTGTCCTCTCTTTACCTTTATTTTTCGATACTCCGGGGAGAAAAATTTGAATCAGATACCTTTAACAAAACAAGAACACATTTGTAATTACTCAGAAACAGAGTACTGATACGATCGATTAAAGATACATGCCCAAGGCTAGTTTTGGCATGTTCACCACACGATTTACAGTATTATTTATACACCCAGTATATCCAATATTTTCAGAAGCAACGTACGTTCAACGCTTCGGTAAAAGAAATAATAAATAACGACGATACGTATCGGCAGTATAGAAAAAAATGTCTCCATACACTGTTTGACGCGGATAAAAGAATAAATGATGAATTAATCTTTTACCGCAATCTATGTCGTAGATATGCATATATAATTCTAATCTTTGTATTCAGACATTAGAACACAGTTCGACAGAATACGTACAAAGTAGCAAAGTCATTCGAGATATCAGAGCGTATCTAAACTCTAAGGAAAAAGTCTTAATTCAATCTAGGGTGGTAGTTTGCGCCACTGTGGCCACGCGTTTCGAGTCCAGGATGAAATGGATATTGCGACGCCAGTGCGAACGTGGGAATCTCCGGCTGGTATCCGCTCAGCCTCATTAATGATGATGTGCCACCCAGCAGCAGCGGTAGCACTGCTGGAGCTAGGTTGGAGCCCGAACCCCACATTCTGAAGCCCAGCCACCACATCTACTTACTCTCCACCCTCCTCTTTGGCAAACCTAACCTCTTCCTACTCATGTACCTTCCTCGCTTTCTTCCTTCCTTCCTTCTTGCTTGTTTCCGTCCCTGTTTTGTACACCTCGACACAGCCCACATGCTGCTATATTCCATCCGGAACAGGCTGCCATTCTCTAACATATTCCCATCATTCCTTTTCGACCTCATCCTAGTTGATCTCGTTCTGACTGTCCGGAAAGCTTATGGTCACTTTGACAATTTCAGAGAATGAATATCGTCTACTCTTTGAGGTTAGATTTTCAGGGATTTTATCACGCATCCCGTCGCGTTATCTGTTGGAAATTTAAATAATTTATTATTCTTATTAGGATTGTTTGTACTTGGATGATAATATGATTAATTTACTGATAGATAAGTGAGGCTCTGGTATAATTAATGTTTAGCAGTACAACACGAGCGTGGTCCCAGAAAGCCGAAGCCCCTTTCGGTTTTAACGGACAAACGTCATCAGCAACAGTCGCCCAATGGAGTCACGCGATTATCACCCCATCCTGGTACACCAGGACATCACGATACATCCAGAGTCGAATTTAGAGCACATATTCTTGCTCATCAAAGGTTTGCATTGTATCTTTTGTAGTGCATAGTTGTGTCGTTGGTGTCGTGGTAAAAAAGGCGGCAATTATTCAAACGTTCTTTCAAATTTATATTGTAGGCGACTCAGGTGCGAACGAAGGCCATACTCACGGCCAGTTGCTCTTATGCAGAAACCATTCGAAACCACTCCTTCATCAGCGTCCTTGGCACCTCCACCACCTCCACCACCACCATCACCACAGACAACAGCCCTGAATCACTCAGCAGCTGTCACCCTAAGACCGCAGCCTCCTCTTCTACAGATACTCATGACTCCCGAGAAGTATCAGGTAAGTAATTCTCCCCTAAATTGTCATCCTTCCTCTTACCAGGATATTCTGAGAACTTAACGACACCTTCATGAATTATGGAGGTGTAAAGCCCGTTCTGGCTTAAGACCGTTGTGTTTCAAATTGTGTACTGAAATACAATTTGATATGAATTTAATTAGAACGATCACAGTTTAGTGGTATGAATTTTTTTTTTTTTCTGAAGCGAAGAATAAATCTTGAAATACGATTAAAAGCAATAAAAATAATGTCAATGCAGGAAATTATGTGGAGCGCAAGATTACGATCGGAGTCCGAAGTTTCTCTAGATCAAACGGAAACCGAAACCAGTCACAGCCCTACGGCGAGTTTACAAAGTCTCAGTCCTACTTGGGAAATTTTACAGGTAAAATAAATTTGACTGAACTTATTTTATTTACTTTACAGTCTCGCGAGATGTTTTTTATCTTCAAAATGGATTCTAGGAGACAACCGCGCGATTACTCTTTATGGCCGTACGGTGGGTTCGATGGTTGGCTCCTTTTAGAACACTAGCCGAACCAGATCAGTTACTCTTGCTAGAAAGGGCCTGGACTCCTCTCTTTCTTCTTCATCTGGCACAATGGTCCGTATCCTGGGACATTTCAGGCATCCTCGAGAGTAAACATGTCCGTGGAAAATTACCATACGACAACGACGAGTCACACGGTGACCTCACAAAAATTCTGGTAAAAGCATTATAATTAATCGATCGAAGAAGCATGAATAATTTTTCAAAGGAATAATATATTTAGAACTTTTTATCGATACTTATCGTGTATCGATTGTAATATTTCTTCGTTCCAGCACATAATGCGTAAATTTCGGCAAATCGGTCTTGACACCAACGAATGCGGTTGTCTCAAAGCTGTGGCTCTTTTTGCATCAGGTAAATTGCAAATTTTTTGAGAAAAAAAAAACACATTGCAATTGCATACACGTCGCAATATTTCTTAATATCGATATCTTTTTTTTACATTGTCAGACACGCGAGACTTGAATGAAGTCGAGACTGTGGATAAGCTTCAGGATCAGGCTCAGTGCATCCTCAGCGATTATATACGATCTCGTTATCAAGATCCTCACAGATGCGGGAGACTTCTGATGCTACTGTGGAGTTTACGGACAGTCAAACCGTCGACCGTTGAATTTCTATTCTTCCGAGAAACCATAGGAGAGATACCGATAGCGCGCCTCTTGCGTGACATGTATATGGAAGGGTATGCTAATAATATCTATAATACACAAACGGTATGTCAATATAGTGCACGAGATGACAAAAATGAACAACCAAATTGCCCACAGCCAGTGGACACCTACGGATTTATTTCTAATTGCGGTATCTAGATGCGAGACCCTACGCTGTATTAACGTTTCCAATTAATTGAATAGCGTCGCAATAATAATATTCATTTTTGCGAATACAAAGAATTTTATGTATTATATTCGATGATTTTTCAACCTCGAATCTTTTGTCGCGTCAAACCCAGGCTTATGTCAGTAGCGTACACAAATGCACGAGAGCCCTGTACATTGATTATGTCGCGCTAAACTCTTGGCCGTATAACAGAAGATTAACTAACTCACGTTTAAACAACAATTGCAGACACCAAGAGACAAACGAGAATAAAGAATTGAGAAGTAATGCGGCTTCGGAAAAAAAAACTGAGCCCAAGAATGGCGAGATTCAATCGGCAATCTGGATTCCTCAGCATTAACAAGTGCGACCTGTGTTATAGAGATACTCTATTCGATTTTCGTACATAACGTTCAAAGCGTCTAGCCGAAAATCAGTCGACGAAATGAAATGCAAAATATTCAAGGGAAAATACTTAGTAATATTAACGATGATAACGATTACTCTCGACGGTCGGTCATTAAAAAAGCGCATGGCTCATTTTGTTTTCCGAATAGGAGTCCATATTTGAATAATACATATCTCATTCTCATTCGGAAAGTCTACATGATTATCGCCATTGATCTACACGATAATTTTTATTCAGCGTAGATGCATCTATTAGACGTCATACATGTGCGCGTATCTTATAATGAAATGTTTCATATATCCCATTACGTCGTGTTATTTTTAACCTTTAGAGGACGTGCGGATTTTTTAACTTCTATAGTTTCTCACCTGGAGATTTAATACATATGTTAGAGTGATACTGTAGGAAAAATATGAGACCGATGTAAAGTCAAACAATCGGCTTCCCGTCTTCTAGAGGTTAGTTTATACCATACAGTTATGACTAATGACGACTAAGAGAACAGCATTCAACTCCTTAGAAATATACACTGTAGATTAAAAATTCTTACTCTGTAATTTGTGCTGATTGCTCCTTCCGCAATTTGCATTTATAAAAAATAATTTAATAATTCTCTCTGATCGGTTCTAGATCTTATTGCGTGATCGTTATTGTCAGTAGTACCGAAATGATCTGTAGAGGATCAATCAATTAATGGATTCATGTATATGTTGCACCTGTATTCCGCAATCTGTGATATTTTTGCGTAAACCCTATAATTTACACAGGAAATTATTCTTTGTCCCTTATTGGTTTAGCGTAAAAAAAAAATTGTACATTTACCTAACTGAGGAGTGATTTCTGCTATGACTTAATTTCAGCTAATCGACACAGTGAGCCCATCAATGTTATTTCTACTGAAATTTAACTTGCTCTTAATTACAATGAAATTGAAAGAACGTTTATCGTTTTTAATTATGTAGAAAATTACTCGCTCGGCTATATCATACCACATATGTTTAAGATCTTAAAAGTTCGTTCCTAATCGACTAATATTTCTTCCAAAGAAATTTAGTTATTCAATATATAATATATATTGTAAGATATTTATTATTAAAGCATTTTACAATTTTCGTTATCAATTTTATATAGGTGGTACTTATATTTATTGGTATTATTAGTTATTATCATGAGAAACAATACACTAACTGTGAATAAAAGACTGTCTGCTAATGAGCCATCAGTTTCAATTGGATTAATCCAATTTTTTATGTTATTTACGTAGTCAATGTACGTACTTACGTAATGTAAAGTAGCTGTAAATGTCTCTGCTGTAAATCGAATCGACTTAATGTATAAATGTACTACGTATTCATGTAATATACATATGTTATATTTGCCTTACCACAATACCTTACCTCTTTACCTGCATCTCAGTTAAAGTGCTCCATTATTTACTCTGTAATTGTGGATTGGTTGTTAAAAAAAATTATTTTTAAAGAATGCGGGTTTCCGATTATTTGCAGAATTTTTTAATGAGATTAATTGTCTAATTTTTGTTAATAGTAAAGACGATTGATTACAGTATAACGGTAGTAAACTGTACTAAGTAACTGTTAGTTTCAAGTAAATTATGTCCGTCTTATTAAGAAATATTAGGGTTCATAGAATATCACAAGAATTACAATTATTAAGTTACGATTCGATAAACTCAATGAGCTATTAATAAAAACGTGAGATGTTTATCGAAATACGAAAGTTGTTTATTTCGAAGTAAAGTTTAAGGGAGCTTATGATATAAAAATCAATGAATAATTAATTAATGATTCTGAATTTAGTGGTACGCGAACACGGAATTTGAGTATAAACTGTAAAATCCATGAGCTCTGATTACCTAAAACTAAATCATTATTGTACAGTAATATTAATAAGATGATTAACACTAGTATAAATGATCACAGCTCGTCGTGCGACTGAAGATGATGCATGACAAATTCATAGAGATCCTCGAAAGTGCGTGAACCATTGTACTCGAATATTTTATGTCCATCGCGATACAAGAGTAAAGTTGGGAAGCCGTCAACTTCCTGGTCGTTGCAGAGTTGCTTGCTAGATTCTAAAGTACAATCGACCTTAACTATTTTAACGTTTTCATTGGAGATGAATTTTTTTCCTAGATCTTCCCAGGTCGGTGCTAGTCGTTTGCAGTGACCGCACCAGGGTGCAAAGAATTTGACGAAGGTAATTCCTTTTTTAATGCCCTGGTCAAAAGTCTCACCCGTCAGGGTCAACACAGAATATACAGTGTCATCTGCGTTATCCTTCTTATCTTCAGTTCTACCTGCGTTCTTGCCAAGCATCATGGATACATAGGCCTTGAGATCTTCGTGGCCACGCTGACCTGTGTATTTGTCGATTTTCTTGCCATCCTCAATCCAGAGCAGGGTAGGATATCCCTTGATGTCAAATTGACTACACACTGCGCGATGTTGGGTGCAGTCAATCTTAGCTATGCTCACTGACTTGTCATTACTATGACTGTTGGCAAGTTCGTCCCAGATCGGAGCCAGTTTTTGGCAATGACCACACCATGGAGCATAAAACTTGACAAAGTGCGACCCTGATGACACGTGCTTGTCAAAAGTGTCTTCAGTTAACTCTATCAATCCATTTATTGCGTCAGGTATAGTTATTTGCTCGTCATCCACCTGGAAGAAATTAATTTGATTAAGATCTTTGTTCAGTTTGTTCTAATAGATAAAAATATGGTATAAGTATACAGTAATGACGTCAGAGACCCGAATATTTTACACCCAAATTCTCTTCAGTTTTCTATTATTTTGACATTGGTACACGTGTGCTCTTTGTGTAAGGAACGTGCTGTTTGTGAAAGGGGGTTCTATTAGACAAATAATACGAGAAAACAAAATTGAAGTAATAGCAGTGCTCAATGTCGTTCAACAGAGGAGATCCTTCTTAATTCTTTTTGAATGGTAATTTCAAACTATAGACATTGGCTTAAATAAAATATAAGTTTTCATTTGTATTGTATAGGGAATACAGAAATGTTATTACTTTTGCAAAATTGTAAAGGAAAATAATCATGCAAGACTTTCTTTGCTTCAGATGGTCATCACATATGGTAATCTCATGCATTATATTTCTCTATTAGAACCAACTAAACAGCAGCCGTAATATTCTATCAAAATTCAATAAGTATGAACGTATAGAGAACATTATACTGACTGATGGAGTGCTACCCAGCTGCTCGTTAATAAATGAAGTCAATGTAGGTATATCTCGTGTGCCACGGAACTTAGTGCCTTTACTTTCACCAACTTTGAAAAACTTCAAGCTGCAACATTCAAATATGTGTTAAATTGTTCACATTGGAGCTGAACAAACCAGTGCGATAACTGCTAACGTACGTAGGATAACCAGTAACATCCTGATCAGAGCATACAGAGCTGTCAGTAGTACAGTCAACCTTTGCAATCTTCACATGACTGTCTTCATCTTCATTTAACATTTCAGCTAGCTGTTCCCAAATAGGTCCAAGCCTCTTGCAATGTCCACACCTAGGATAAAATAAACAAAATATAAACTTCTGATTCAATGCTACATACAATTATGCGAAGTAAATATAAGACTAATAATAGTAAATCCAAAAGAATCAACAAAAATACTCACCAAGGGGCATAAAACATAACAAAATGATTTTTCTTAGGAATTTCCTCAGGGAATGTTTCTTCAGTATACTGTACGGTATGCACATCTTCCTCGTGTGCAAATGCAATTTGAGCGAGCACAAAAAGCAATAAATAAATGCCGTTCCTGATCATGATGTGATGTTATTTTATCTTTAGATATTTAAATGCTTCAAACCGTCTCTTCTGATTGCAGTCTGAAATAAAAATATGATTTATTACGAGATTATGTAGTCACGACACAAAGAAATGCCGAAAAAATGAGAATCATGCAAGTTAGTCATTTGAGTATAAATCGGTATACAAATTTAACTAATATTTAAAGAAATCTACCTAACAAATAATATCTTCTAAGCGGCGTAATTGTATTACTTTATCGAATAACTTTTCAATAGACCTATTCAAGAATATATGTCTCTTATCAAACAGCTCTTTATTCTACGGATCGAAAACACCGATTCCGCCCTCCGCACATGCTACGAGTATTGCGCCATCCAGCATTCAATTTCGATACTAAAACCATAGAATTCCTTATTGCTCTTGCAGATGAATTACTGTTCTTTTGTTTCTTGAAAAAAATGACCCTTGCAATATTTCTAATGATATAGAATGCCGTCAGAATGAAACTTGCTCCGCTTCAAAAAGCAATATTCGACATTGATTATTGGATTTGGCAGTGGTTTAATAATTCCAGAAGAAAGCCTCGAGTGAATCGCGAGTGCCTAAAATTAATCTTTGTCCAATAAGACAACAGAATTTCAAATATTCCGGAACTGACGCTTATCATATACTTGAGTTAATCGGAAATATATATTGCAGCTTATTGAACCAGATTTGCAAATATGCATGATTCGAATTTTTAATAACTTGTTCTGAATAATATTTGTTACATAAATGCTCAAAGTTTGTCTTATTTCACCCTAATCTTATTGACTTCATGGTTACCCAATAACATCATTATTGTACGCAATTTTGGAGTACTAAATAATATAAATTGAATTTTATATAAAATATAAATGACTAACTTTTTTGTCATTAATTAGCCAACACAATCCATTTTATGTTTATTTCATTCCTGCTTATCAACACGTGCTGGAAATGTACCACGTGCCCGTTATGCGAACCTCTTGCATGCGTGTATCCTCTTTGCCTCTTTACTAAATGAAATTACAAGTTTTACATTGTGAAATAATCGTTTTGATACAAGGAGTTAATTTTATATAGTATTGCATTCCTGCAGTTTATGTGGGAATCGATAACGGGCAGGAAGAAGCGCAAGCGTTAGCAACTAACGACGCATGTCAGCTGTCAGCCGTGATACGTAATAATAATCAAAGCCAGTATATTCCTATGAAGTATTCACTTCACTGCTCCAAACAGTCTTCCATAACAAGTACGAACATTGTCGTGTGTCGTTCCAAAATTTTAAATGGCTTGCGATAACCGTACCAAAGTGTATTTGGGCTATGAAGATGAATACGTCACAGAAAAGCATCGCTCCCTTGTTAACTTTACCACTAACAAAATTGGTGGTAAGCCGGTAAGTCATTGAAGTATTAAGTAATTAATGCCATTTACAAAACATGAAATATATTTTACAATTTTTTAATTTATGCAGGACTGGCATAATACCAAGGGTCTGTTGTCGGCACCACAATGCAGACTTTGTGGGTTGTATCAACTGTTAGCATTGCAGCTTTATGTACCCTTAGATAATTCCAAGTATCATCGTACACTTTATATATTTGCATGTATTAATCCTAATTGTTGGAATCAAAATGAGAGCTGGAGTTGCCTGAGGGTTCAGTCATTGGAAGAGACTGCTAATACATACTGTACAGAGAGTAGTACAGTCACAGTACCATCGACAGCTAATTGGCTTCCAGAGTCCGATGATTGGGGAGATAGCTGGAACGATAATGCATCTGAACAGAATGGAAACAATTTACTGAATGATCCTAAAAAGTTTAGCCTCTCCGTGAGCAATGCAAGCTTCGACGAGGATTTGAATGATGAATTCTCTGAGTTGCACATGGATGATCCCAATGCTAATAGGTAAATATTGTCTGGGTATCCTGCTGTAACATTAACATGCATCTATTAAAATGATATCATTGTAGTCCTGCAAGTATAGAATCACCTATCGGAGGAGGAGCAGTCGGCAGACTAGATTCCCCACATGCATCTGCAGAAATAGAAGGCGAAGAAAGTGAAGTTGTATGCATCGATACTCCGACTCGACCTCAATGTGATTTAGTTAGCCTCCTTCATGAAGTAACTCCGCTACCGGTTCTCCATATAGAATCGAAGGCAGAACCGAGTTTCACTTTCACGGAAATATTCATTTCCGTCGATGAGGAGGATTGCAGCAATCAAGTACCGCAACACGTACGCGATCTATACCTCGAATATCAGCGACGTAATCCTGAGCTATCCATGAATGCTGCATTAGAATCCGGAGACTCCAAAGGCACAGAAACCAATCCTGAGAAATATGAAAAAGGAATTCCGGCACATGGAGATGAGATGTTCCACGATTTTCTCAGTCGGATACAGATCAACCCAGGCCAAATATTAAGGTATAACTGTAAGCCTATAGAAAACAATTAGAGCATTTAACTTATATCCACGATACAATTATTATACGATTATACATTGCAGGTATTCCCGAGATAATACAGCTCCATTATTATTATATCCAATGGGTGGTTGCACAGGTCGATGTAGGCATTGTGGCGACGAGATGATATTTGAGCTCCAAATTCTTCCAACAATTATTCCTAAGCTTAAACTAAATCCTAGGCATGAACGTAACTTCCAGATAGAATTTGGTACAGTTTTGATATATACTTGTGCAAGAAGCTGCTGGTCCGCGACAGATTCTTATAGAGAGGAACACGTTATCGTACAAGCCGAAAGGTTGTAGTAACAATTCTGAATGAATGATTATAATGAAGAGGAGTACAATCTAACAGTCTATTAGGACAATTACTGTCATGTTACCTACGTAGAAACGTACCGTCCACTGCTTCATACATAAGAGACAACCTCGTAACAGAAAGTCAATTTTATATTGAACTCGATGTTACTCGCCTCGATAAGTATTTCTACGGATGTCAGTGCTGTCGGTATGAATGAGTAGTTTTAATCTCTAGTCGGGAGTCTCGAGTACATATTTGATGACTCATACAAATATTCTTAAATAATACTTATAAATCGTGATTTAAAAGTTTTGCTAAGACAGATATAAGAATTTCGATAACGAAGTAATTTGTAACTAATTAATAGCGGGCCGTGCTCTACATATATAATTTCTGTGTTATTATCTTAGTTTACGAATTTAGATATTACATTACTGTTAAGAATTGATTATTAATATTATACTGAGCTGTCTAATTTCGGCAATGAAAGATTTTGGTGCATTTTAACTGGATCGTCCTGTACAGTTTTTTCTCTTTCGTTGACTTATAGTCAAAGTGAAGTAGTAAAAATTATTGAATTATTTCCATAGTTATATTTTCTGAAATAATTAATAAATTAGGCTAGATCTAATTCGAATGTCTTACAATTAGAAACTTTTAGAATGTGACTCGATACGAGACAGAGGCCGAAGTTCGATGTGATTGTCACTGTAAACACCAAGTAGATTAGTTATTGTTATAACATAATTTGTAACATATCAGATCAATTACTAACGGTACACAGAATAAACCATAGAAAACAAAGAAAAGTGGTACAGTCTTCGGCCGTTTTCGTATGACGACTAATTCACGTATAAAGTATTGAGTCAAGTTATTGTAGAAATGATGCTTACAAAATTCTATTTAAAAAAATATGATTTGTTATAGAGCAATTAAGGTAATATAAAATTACCATCGTTAGTAATTAATTACACACAAGTTTGTACTTTTCAAAGTCTTTTGCTATTCTAGAGCTTCTTTGCCAAAGGACAAACGAAAACTGAATCTTTTAATAATTTTGTTTATGTAACTTGTACATAATGCAAGAAGACAAATTCGTTATTTTATCACATTATTCTGTGCTTCTGCCAAATCCAAATAAGTCTCAGAAATATGTTGTAAAACATAGTGTTGTTGGTCTTTGTAAACTGTCCAAGTAGAAAATAAAAATATCATTGACATTTTACTATGTGATAATCAAAACTTTCTCATATACTCCCACAGGAGTATGAATTATCCTCAGAGGATAGTATGAATGATAATGCAATAAAATGAAGTAATGATAAACAATTGAATCAATAATCACAAAATTTATTACTCCTTATTCACTGCATCTGTATACTACATTAATTACAATCTTATATATAGAACATATAGTACCTGTACAAATGAAAATTAGTTGTGGTGCTCCAACATAAATAAGAAATTCAGCAGCTTATAATATCACGCTTTCTTTTTTTTGTTTTTCATATTTTCATTTGTCTACAGAAATGATCTATTCTTATCATTCAAAAGTCTTTTTCATTACTTTTTATCAGTTCCAATGGCAATGCTGAACAAAGTCAATAGTACACAATTCTTTAATTATCATTATTTCTGTTGATTCTCACAGGAATAAATTAATTAACTAAACGTTCATTACCAAAGGATGATCAATAATATATCCCTGATTTTTAACTGTTAATTCAGCTAATTCTGTTCTGAAGTAATCACCGTTCGCCAACTCTCCAACTTCAACTTCCTGAGCAATGAACTTTATTCTTTCACTGATTTTGGCAGCCAACACCATTGATAAACGCATATCCTGTTCGCTATTTTTAATGCCTGTACAATATGCTCTTGAGGCACGTCCTAGAACTGCAGAGAGGACGTAAGAAAGTGTTGCCATTTCATTCAGTCTAAGAAGGTCCATCTGTTTTTCAGAAACTTCGGTTCCATAACGATTAAGTAATAGTTGCGTAGATGTTTTCACTTGGTGTATACAAAACTCCAATGCAGCTGCTGATGATGAAAGACTTGGGTGTAAATATTCATGTACCTTCAACTTTTCCTTCTTCGGTGAGAAAAAAAGACTCTTGAGGGTATAGGCAGGATTGTCTGCAGGATTTCTCTCCTTCACGACTGTTGGGTACAGTTGAATTCCTGCGTGCTGAAGTCCTAACAGTGCTGTGTAGATACTTGTATCGATGTTACTACAGTCAAATAAATTCATACCCAATGCATCTCTATATATACGTTCAAAAGGATTTTCTTTTAAATAACTTTGGGCTCCAATTAATTGCATCGCTTTGTAGATATTCTTCACACATTCATTCGTGCAGTATGATTCCACTATTGCACTTTCTACTATTATGTCTTGGTCATCATATATGTCTGCCATTCCTGTTGTTAAATAAGTGATACTTTCCATGGCATATAATGACATAGTTATATCTGCTAAGATTTTTTGTGTACTCTGGTACTGATATAACATCCTGTTAAAATGTTTCCTGCGTAGTACATGTACTGTTAATATATTTAAGAAATTCTTTAGAATTGCTATAGCTTGTCCACCAATGTTATATCTTTCTATATTGAACATATGTTTTAATATTTCAGGTCCTTGACCCATATTACCAAGTGTATTCGTAACGGGGACTGTTGTGTCCTTAAATGTAATTGTGGATGTCTTTAAACCACGTTGTCCTAAAGTTTCAATTGGTTTACTTGAAGTTATACCCCCATGATCTCGATGAACAAGTATTGCAGTCAGAGAGTTATCTGTTTTATAGGTATCTGCATGCTGAGTGCAATTTGCAAATACAATAAAAAAGTCTGCATCTGGACCATTTGATACAAAAGTCTTTTCCCCGTTTATGTATAGATATTTACCACAAGATGAATATGATGCTATTGTATTTAATTTTGTAGCATTGGGTCCACTAGATGCCTCTGTAATTGCTATAGCAGGTATAATTTCTCCAGATGCTATCTTGGGCAAGTACTCCAACTTTTGTTCTACTGATCCATATCTCGTTAATAATTCAATAGGCATTACTCCCTGCTTCAAAAGGTAAGAACCAAGGGATGGTACCAGACTGACTGTTTCGACTAATCTTACAAATTCAGTACTTGTTAAATTAATTCCATTATACAATTCATCGATTCTAGCTCGACTTATGCCAAAATCCTGAAAACGTTTTCTAAGATCCTCAGGAAAAACTCCTTTCTCATCAATTTCTCTTCCATTAATATTCTGTTCAACGTACTCCTCGATGGGCTTAAGCCACGAATTAAATTCTTTGTTTCTGTCAATTGTATGTGCCTCTGGATAAACAAGAAACTCTGTGTCGAATTTTCCAATAAAGAAATTCTTAACAAAAGGTTCTCTTCGTGGTTTCTTTGCTAATAGTGCTGGTAATCTCTTCTCGAGGTTATATACTTCTTGAATAGCAGATTCGGGTGCACTCTGGGAATATCTTCTTGGATAACCATTTCTGTTTTTAAATCGCAATACCGACTGTTTCGGTAATATATTACGAGTCAACATTTTTTTATAGTTCAAACTTGCAAACAAGTAAAATGAACTGTACTAAAATCACAAGTTCACTTAGATTCCAAAAACCTGATCAACGAGCCGGTGTGTGCAGTTCCGTCATGTACTAAATACTGCTCATTTGTATGCTCAATTTTAGCTATAAAATAAATAATTGCATGGTATTAAGCAATTATTAGAAACAAGATGACGATAATCTTCAAATACGGTCTGTTTCAACAATAAATGGTAATTTTTATATTTATACTGAACTAGAAAAAGTAAAGGCCATTTGTGTAAAATCATGAAAGCATTAATTCTATAGATGGTACTTTCTATGGATGGTTAAACCAGAGATGAGTAGGGAGGGTAGGAAGATGCACAACGCTACGGTTTTAGGCTGATTCCTATCTCTCAGCGCTCTCGGCTCATGTTCGAACACACCTATAATACTTTGGATCTCGTAAAAACGTTTTCACGAACGGACCTATTAAGGGTATATTCCGTAATTGAACCACAGTTGTATATGTTGAATATGCCCTAAGTATTAGAATATGAGTTCAAAGTTTCTGCTAAATAAATCTGTAAATTTTGAGATAGTGCCCCTATTGATAAGCATTTAATAAAAGCTTAAACGTTGCTTATACAATCCTCCCAAAAATCCTAAATTGCAAGAATATAATGTACTTTAGGACATATTCCGTAATTGAACCACGGTTGCGGTTATTAAATTTCAGCCAATTGCATCGATTGATTTTGACTGCTGACAAAAATCGATCGATGTCATTGGCTGAAATTTAGTAACCACAACTGTGGTTCAATTACGGAATATACCCTTAATATTACTTTTGGTAACTAATCAACATTGGACAATTTTCGAACATTTCTACCTGTTCGTTTTTGCGATTTTAAAAGCTTTGGAACACTGTAAGTATGTTCGAAATTGATTCACCAGCGCTGAAAATATCCTTATATTACGATGGGATGCATTCAATAGAAACACGACAATATTCTGCGTAGTGTTGGCTCTTTTTGAATCCGTTTATAGTACTCCAAAGACTTAAAAGTACAAAAACGAACGGAGCGTATCTTTAAAAAATGAAAAAGGTAATTTTGTGCACTCCGAAAATAACTTCGTGAACGATTGGAAAACATACAGATTTCCAGGTCCATGGGGCCGTTTTGAGTGAGTTTAGTAACGTGAAAAAAACGGAGTAACTGAGCAGTGGAGACGCGGTCGGCAGTTACGTTTATGTGTGTGTCAACAGTTCGCATAAACATATTGGAGCAAAAAGTGAATGTTGAGAAAACATGATATTGTGGAGTGTAATTTGACAGAAATATTTATTTAAAGCAAGGTGAAGAACATGTTATCTTTGGCTTGGATGCATTTTTTTCTGTTTTTTTATGGGTAACCGCCAAAACTATGGCCTGTGACGCCATCTTGAACACTATTGTTGACAATTTAATAAATTAGATGCATTAGCATATTGTTTTTTAAACATTCTCAATGACCAATAATTTATAATTATTTCGGTAATGTTTTACCAAAAATAGAGCTCTTTACGATAATTCCGTATGTCATGTTACTTCAATCCTAATTATATGTTGTATTTTCATTTGTTATGTACACTACTTATTTGTCAATGTTTATAACATTGCTGGACCTGCTCCAATATCCGTGTCCAAAAGTGTCCGTACACTTCATTTAATGATACGGCATTAATGTTCTATTGCAAATTTTAATTGTAGGTTCTGTGTGAGGAGTTTCAATTATGTTTTACGCACACTTTGTTCTGGCCAAAAAGGGGCCACTGGCTCGTATTTGGCTAGCAGCTCACTGGGATAAAAAGTTGACAAAGGCTCATGTATTTGAGACCAATATTGAAAAATCTGTTGATGGAATTTTACAACCTAAGGTAATACCTATTTTTATAAGATATGAGTATATTCATTTCATCAAAATTTCATGGATATTTTAATGTAAAAGAAATAAGTTTTATATTGCACAAGTTAATTTGTACAATTATATTTTATAAAATAGGTGAAAATGGCTCTAAGAACATCAGGCCATCTCCTACTTGGAGTCGTAAGGATATATTCAAGAAAGGCAAAATACCTTTTGGCTGACTGCAATGAAGCTTTTGTAAAAATCAAGATGGCCTTTCGGCCTGGGATGGTTGACTTGCCAGAGGAACATAGAGAGGCTGCAGTTAATGCAATTACACTACCAGAAGTCTTTCATGATTTTGATACTGCTATGCCAGAGTTGAAGTAAATTAAAAAACCACACAATTTTTACTAAACTAGTATTATTAACATTACTATAATGTATGTATTTGTTTGAACAGAGATGTGGATATTGAGGCTCAGTTTAGTCTCAATCAGTCCAGAGCAGAAGAGATCACAATGAGAGAAGATTATGGTAGTCTGTCTCTAGTTACTCACGATCAAGGATTTGGGGATATGAGTTTCGATGCAGAACCTCCAGAATTATTACGGCATGCTGGTAGCATAGAACCATCCCTAGATCAGGTACCTTCTTCTTATGAGATGTATGATATTAATTACTAATTTATATCCTTATTTAGAGCCACATGTTGTTCAGCGATGGACCTGGAATAGAATCAGCATTAGATCAAAAAGAGAAAGAACCTATTGCAGGAACATCAGCAACGGCACAAGCAATGGATATTGACACACCTATTAGAGATGATGGCTTTGGTGGCCATCTTGGGCAGGATATTATATGTACGTCAAAACAAATTACTCTTATTTACACTTATACCTAGCCATTTAAAAAAATTAACCCTTCACTTGCCATTCAGCTGGTGGCTTATTCGAAGGAGGTCTTTTTGACGAAGCACCGATAGGAGAAGTATCGGTACCTGAAGTAAGCGCAATAAGCGACCAACAGGAAGCTGCAGCTGCAGCGGGTGTAGCGTCTCCTGCTCATGATGAGTCCGACGAAGACATGGGTGATCATTTTGGTGGACCATCATCCCCAATGGGAGGAATTAGGTATAAAATCATTACCACTCTGATCTCTTAAATTGTATTGAATTATATTTTTCAATTTGAATATTAATCCGTTACATTAAACGTTACAACTCTAGTAGTTCAGAAGGCTCTAGACCAGCTACACCAGCTGCAGCTGGTGAAGAAGTTGAAGGAAGAGCTAGTGTGGCTAGTCGGCGTTTCACACCTGCACCACCGACTATTCCTGAAGAGCATCCAATGGAAACGATCGAGGAACCTCCACCTTTGCAAGATCAAACGACACTATTGCACGATGAAGAAGAAAGTTTCGCACTCGCACCTGTTGATGCGTCTGCCCTTAAAGGTATACCGCTTTTATGTACTCTTATTATAATTGAAGTAAACGAAGTATACATTTCTGAATATTTTTTTCAGGCTTCACTAAAGCAAAACGCAAACGTAAACTCATTGTCGACGAGGTTAAAAATATTTCCGGTGAGGAGATGAAGGCACAACTTTCGGATACCAGTGATATTATTACTACTCTGGATTTGGCACCACCAACCAAGAGGCTGATGCACTGGAAGGAAACTGGTGGCGTTGAAAAACTCTTTGCTTTACCAGGAAGACCTATCCCTGCTCGTGCACTGTTTAAGGTAAAAAAAAACAATATTTCATTCAAAGAATTGCCAGTATAATTTTTGTTTTATACGAATATGGTTCATTTTTTCAGAATTATCAACGACATTTGACCAGCAAGTCTTACGATCATGAAGACTTTGGAAGACTTGGTGCAGAAGAGGATGGTCTACCACTTGAGCAAATGAGAGACGCTGCAGAGACTGATGTGCCTTCGTTTGAGCCAAGCATTCTTGGCAAACGAATGGGCCGTAAACGTAAAGCACCTGCAGAAGAAGAGGTTCGTCGAGTAAAAGTTACTTATCGTCATTTTTATTTATTTTTTCCATTATTCCAAACTATCCTTCGTTCGACGACTAAAAGATTTTTTTACTTTTTTACTTGTATAGCCAAAAGGAACACCGGTACAACCTGCACCTCTTACACCATTGGAAGTCACTCAACCTTCCATGAGTGCAGAAAGTATCGACGTATCGAGCATGATTCCACCTACGCCTTTGCCATCCGCACCTTCGCCAATGCCTCCAGAAGTGTCTCTACCAGTAGAACCTTCGGTACCTGACATAAGTGGCATAATACCCTCTGTCGAACCAAGTGAAATTATTGGAGGACCTCCAGAGACACCAGCACTTGGATTGGAGATGCCTCAGATTCCTCCCGCGGATGTTAGTTCGCTTCTTGGTGCTCCTGAGGAACAACCTGTCCCACAGATTCCCACACAGCCCGAAGAAGTACCCCTGCAACCATCGGAGTTACCACAGATGGAAAATATGGGATATGATCAAGTAAGTCTTATGTAAAATAATAATTTCAATACTCAATGAACCAAATATCAATAGACATTTTTTTAATTCATGTCATATTCAGGCTCAACCTCAAGTATCGTATATGGGATATGATGAACACCATCCTCCAGCGCATACACCTGGTGCGATCTCGGAAAGAGGTCCGGCCACACCTTGGAATCACGAAGACTACGAATTCCCACCATCAGTTGGACCGGTATTTATTAAAATATGTTTACGTGTACTGAAATTCTCTATATAAATCATATTCAACTGTTCTTATTTCTTCTACGCAGCAAGAGGAGCAACAAATAGACGAAACCTACGAGCAGTTCGAAGAACGTGTGCTGAATAAGAGAGCAGCACATATGTACCATGTTATTAAGAGCAAACTGGACACCAAAGACAGATTGACGTTCTCGGAAATGGCGTACAAGAATAATCGCAAGCAGGTAAAAATTGTCGCATATAATAATAAAGATAAATTATCAGAATAGATTGAACAGTCGCACGATAATTTGTTTATCTATTTACAGGCCGCGCAAAAGTTTTACACGTTATTAGTTCTCAAGAAATTCCAAGTACTGGAACTAAACCAAGAACACTCCTATGCTGAAATACTAGTTACCAAAGGGCCGAAATTCGAGACTCCTGCATTATAAGAATGGAGCGGAAAAAATCATCCTGCCGATTAAGCGAGGAAATGCGGCATAAATGCGTCCTTTTGCACACAAAAAACCACGCCTGGTTATCAACTAAAATTTCTACGAGGCTAGCCAATTTCTTATAATGAATATTTTATAAATTCGTTTTACAAATTGGTTTTATCATTTGCATATGTTTTTTTGTTGATTACGTATGCACGCAGTGCCAGGGCCGAATATATTTATTTGCCTGAACACGTAATAGCTGACCGAGCGTCTCTGTCACTTTTCCATGGTAGGCTTACACGGTAAAGTTAAAGTATAATAACTCATTTCTTTATTCGAAGTTGCCTTCAGATTATGTTTTACATAGGTAATTTTAGAAATAGCGAATACATATCACTTCTTTGATACGTGGACAGTTTGCATTTCGTAAAGGACACATAGTACCACAAATTCGATGATTCCTATTGGAAGCAATTAGCAGGCACTTTTTTTTTTTTTACATACGATCATTTATCGCCTATGGGTTGTATGGGACGACAATTAAAGAGCGACAGAAACTCATCTTTGTTCTCAATGGCAAAGATTCGAAATTAATTTTTACAAAGTTACATTATATTACGTTATTGAAATTTCTGTTAAATTCATTTTTTTATATATATATATTTTTTCATTTTGTAAAATGAACCCATAGTGTATAGATATACTTTCGAGAGAAAAAATTTTTCAATCATTCCCTACGTATCAGAATCAAAGCATCGATCATTTGAGCAAATTCGTATGTATTATATATCATCTGTAAATGGCACTTTACATATTTTTTTAAGCATGATATATATTAATTTTCCCAGTTAGAAATTCGTCATCATGTAACTAACACTAATGAACCAAAATCATGAGGGTGCATCGAAGAAAAAAAAAAATCAGTTTTACACAAGATAAAATGTATTCATCGATCATTAATGAATATGTTAGGAATGTTTCTATTAATAAGATCATAGTCAATATATAATAACGTAATACGCAGAAGTCAATGTCATCGTAATGCGAAGTAAAATAAATTTGACAAAAGCGACAAGACAGAATAGAATTCGTAGAGGTGGTATGTATTCTATTAGGTATGCATTTAACATTATCATACGTGAAAGGCGTGTATAAATATTATTTTCTATCGTGCGCCATTGCACCTTCTCCGATCATTGACATTTGAACAAATGGCATCTTTATATTTGATTAATAAACATCGGCGCTGTCCAACTTGTCTCGCTCAAGTGAAATAACTTTATTCGATACAACGTATAGCAGCAGATCAAACCATATAAAAACTGCATAGGGGAGAGGGGGGTATGGTTGATTAAATTTTTACAAAATCTGATTATATCTTTTACCACAAATATATACCTAATATTAAGTCACGTACCCTTGAATGGTCTATTCTGCCTATACGTTATATAGAAGCTTAAGTGAAATTTACTTGAAATAATATATCGAATAAGCGCGTGTCCAATTTTATTACCGCTACACGTTTTATATAGTGCATCATTATATTATTGTTGAGATGGTTTTTCAGTTAAGAATTATTATAAATGCGTATAATGTATTGGAACATGTTAATGAAAGAGAGAGAGAGAGAGAGACATAGAGTGTATGTGTGAGAGAATAATGAAAATGAAATCAAAAGCTTGTTGGACAGCTCTGATTTTCTATAATATCTTATTACGTAACGTATTTCTCTAATATTGATTAGGAATACGAGATCATTAAATGTAATATATTATGATAATAAAATTCTAATGATGAAACGGGTACGTCACGCAGAAAATAGCAGCAGCATATATACACAAATTGATAAGGGATAACAAGAAGGAAATAGTATAGGTAATTGGGTTATATTATTTACAGATGAAAGAAAACTAATTTAAATAGAATGGAAAAGCTTTATTTCGTATCTTTCCTTTTTTTTTTTTTAAGCGTTAGTAAATTCATACATGAAGCATCAACATGTTTGTGTGATTTTAATTAACTTATGATTACTCTCAACGCGACAATGTAAAGGTAATTATTATTATTTATTATACGAGCGATTCCTTGACTGTTATATCAAGTTTATCTATCGTCGAGTAGACCTCTATCAATCCAGCCTTTTCATGAGGTGAAAAGATGCGTGTAAAAAATAATGAATCTTAAGTGAAAGAAAAGTTAAAGTGATAAGTGCAATTTTTAAATTAACCATCTAATTCACCGGCGGCCATTGCGTCATGATAACTCTTATCGTTGCTGCGGTCAGGATCAAGCCTAATCATATCATCAATTCGCAAAATAGTAATTGCTGCCTCGGTAGCGAATTTCAATGATTTTATCTTCGAAATGGCTGGTTCCAATACTCCAGCTTTCTTGTTATCTCTGACGGTTCCTTCCACCAGGTCTAGCCCAACCCATTTGAGGTGTGCGTGATCGGCATTTGTTTGACTGGAATTCTGATATGCTCGTAATTTTGCTACTAGATCTGTAGCATCCTGAGCTGCATTCACTGCTAGGGTCTTCGGTATGACCAATAAGGAACGAGCAAATTCTGCAATGGCGAGTTGTTCTCTGGAGCTCTGTTAAGAAGAAATTCGATATTATTTATACAAATTGTGATCCAGAGATTGTTATCGTATTATTAGTGTAGGTTGCATATTTTTATTTACCAAAGACGTGGCGAAGTTCTCAAGGTAAATTGAAAGAGCAGCTTCGACGCAGCCACCACCGGCGACGACGCTCTTACTCTCTAGGACACGTTTAACGACACACAGAGCATCGTGGATGGAACGTTCCATCTCGTCACAGTAGTAATCATTTGGTCCACGGAGAATAATGGAACTGGCACTCCTTGCTTTCGGTCTGTTAAATTTAATTAAGTTGTGAAACCATGATTATATTGATTTTAGGAATTTTAAGGCTTTCAATGTTACCCCTTGATCAAGATCAGCTCATCATCGCAAACGTATTCTTGTGTAACTTCAGCAGCTTCTCCAAGGAAACTGGCATCGAAGCTCTCTTCACCTTCCATATTAGTAAGTGAAGTCAAGAATTGAGCTCCAGTCGCTTTGGCAATGCGCTTGAGATCAGATTTTTTACACCTGCGAACTGCCATAGCACCTGCTTCCACGAAATACTGAAACCAAAGAGAAGTGTCGTTTATCGAAAATGAGAATAGTGATGTTTTAGGTATCTGAGTCTGTTTGATATTTATAAAGATCACGAAGTATACCTTGAGGCAGAGATCATCAATTCCGCCAGTAACAAGGATTACGTTAGTTCCTGCAGAGAGGATCTTCTGAATACGTTCCTTTGTTATGTCCGATTCTCGCTGGCGGACACCTTCCAACTTCTCAGGATCAGTGATCAGCACCTCAACACCCAACTTCAACTTAGCCTTTTGCAGGGAGAAGTCAAGGCAGGCGATCTTCGCGTTCGTAACTTTTTTAACCATTGCCTGAGATGCTACTGTACAGTTTAATGCATAACCATGTACGAGGACCGATTCACGAACGCTCTTGCCATGAGCCTTTAGAACGTTTACAGCGTTGATGGGGTAGAGATGTCCACCTTTGCCATCATTGACCTTTATGGCGTTGGCAGCATCGACAACCATGTTACCAAAGAAATCAGAATCACTATATTTTGTTCAGGAAAATACTTAGAGAAAGTGTATATAGTAAATTCCTGGAAAACAGGCTATCGGTATAACTGATTGAGAAAGGATACGATCCAATGATCTTGCTAGACATTGCTGTTTTGGCAATGTTGACAAGACAATCCCGTCCCAGTTCATCTACGCTGACTGTCAAATGCTCCTGAATGTATTTGCAAGCTTCCCTGAGAAATTCATGAATCATGTTATATATGAATTATAATACATTAATTAGAGTTTTCCTAGAATATCAAAAAAGATATTTGGGATTTTAATAATCAGGTCCATGACTTACTTGCAAGCAAGTCTGTATCCACTAATTACAGAGGTAGGATGAATCTTTTGTTTAACAAGCTCATCTGCATTTTTCAATAGTTCTGCAGCAATAATTACCTGAAATAACCAACTAGGTCAATACTTAATTTCAAACTTCACAAATTTATTACTTACCACAGACGTGGTACCATCCCCAACTTCCTCATCTTGAAGTTGCGCTAATTCCACCAATACACGTGCTGCTGGGTGTTCAACTTCCAATAGACGTAATATAGTAGCCCCATCATTGGTAACAGTAACATCCTAAAATCCAAATTGCATATGTATATTAATATTCTCATGAAAATTATGACAAAAAATCGATAGTCAACAAAGGAATAAAAGCTTACACCAATGTCATCAACCAGCATCTTATCAAGGCCTACTGGGCCTAAAGAGCTTTTGACAATATTAGCAATGGCAGATGCTGCCATAACTGTAAAGAATAATTTCATTAAATCATATACTCATGCTATATTTTTCATATTTGGTATAATCTACATCATGTTATACCCTTTTGGAGTACATGAAAGAATCCAGTTACCGTATTAGGCGTGACTGGTGAGTATTCAGCAAAATTATAGAATGTTCAGGTTAAAATAATTACCATTTTGAGTCCTTACAGGAGCACCAGATTGCCGGTGGCCGCCAATGGCTAAAGGACTTGCTACCGTCGACATTTTGCAGAAAGGTAAACTGTTTTTACGAAGTAATACGCTATTCGAAGCGAAATAAGTTGGAAGAACGTGGGTGAGGTCGATTCAAAGCCGCGTGAGACTACCAATGACTACACGAATAATAACAATGATCAGTGATAGTCTGTTCTTTTCCCCTTGGACAAATCTGTTACGCGTTTTCACTGGATGCATTCCGTTGAATCTTAAATTTTATTGGTGAAGAATGTCCTGCACAAGATGGCCATCTTGCAAAATGGGAACCCACATGTTTGTGTAGGTGCCGGTAGAAGCTTTCGTTCTTTCTAGAAAATGGAATTTAAGTATAAAATTTCTACAAAATGATAGAAATTTCTTTTAAAGATATTGATTCATTCTTATTTTTTTTTCTTTAAAGTAAAGATACATAACGAATACAGAATTTGATAAATGTACATTCAGACTATATATGGGCACAAAACTATCACGTTCGCCCACGCTTTGATGCTTTTTTTTACGTAAAATGAAATTGTCACAGGGAAATTATTAAACAGATATTGGTATTTATTTTATTTAATATTTTACAGATACTGAATTCTAACTAATCTGTACATAACAATTAATGTAATTAACTATGTGACAGATAAATCATTTATCAGGAAGAGGTTTCCCTGTTACAGATTCTATAGGAAATTTACCAGATTCTTTTTTGGGTACTTGTGGCTGTCCTACCAAATGAAGTAGTTTATAATATGAAAGTATAATTTCTGGAAGAGAGAGTCATATATATTTCATTTATTCTAAGTAATGCTTGCAGATTAAAATATTTATAACTTACTGATCAATTTTAGACTTTACTTACCAACTGTTTTAGGTTCTAGTTTGGACTCCACAGCGATCCTAATTGCAGTATATTTTTTAGGATCAGTTGTATGCTTATCAATGTATGAGATCAGTTGATGCAAGGTACATTTGCCTTCAGGAACATGAATTGGATTTGGAAAATCAAACTCATATTGTTCAGTATGTCTATTCCTTGGTAAAGACCTCGTAGAAGTTGGTCTATCAGTGTGTTCTTTAATCTAATAATAAATAATATATTAATAATTCCACTTTTCACAAGTTTATTCTAAAATGATTACCTACCTCTGGATCGTGAGAATTGATATATACACTCTTTAATCGATCATCAAGGGATCTATCTTTCTTACGAAGCTGCTCCATAGCATCAGGATCAACTAGAAAATAATTAAAAAATAAAACAAATACACATCGATGACTATCTAATGTACCTACTCTGTTTCACTTGTTCTATTTGTTCCATTGTTGCGTGAAACTGAGGAGCACGTGTAGGTTTTTCTTTCGATAACACCTTTTGTGCTCGAACCTCTAGATTAAAATTTTGTAGTTTATATGCTATCCTAGATGTTACTGCTCCCATTGCGCTGTCTTTGCAAATAAATTAAAAATATAAATATCTCTTGACAAAAATGTTTATTCCTTAAATTCAAAAAAGAATCATATGAATCCTAGCATACGACTGTTAACTAATAATACCTTAATCAATGCCCAGTAGTCTATAATATCACTGAAATAAATAACAAATATTATTTTATTGATGCATGAAGCATCATGAAGAAAGGTTATAATCTTCCTAGCAGAACCCCATCTGTAATTGAAGGAGAGCGCATGCCTAAACTGCGTACTCTACTAATTCGTCCTCTTTCTTAAAGAATGTTAAGTAAAATTGTGCGTTCGCAAATGCAACAATTTCCACGATCTACAAGAAGAAACCTATTCGTACAATCTCTGTGGCGAGATGTATGTATGTACATGCAATTTAGTATCGGTCGATAGAGAAGACAGCTGTGATAAGTAGAATGACAATAAATGATATACCTCAGAAGTAAAACGTCAGATAAAATGCAAAGAATTATAATTGATTTCGATACAACGAAATGTATGTTGACAATTGACGTAACTCAAGGAACGTCACTTCGAAAGAGAATTCCTCGATTTGGTTGTAATATATTTGAAAATAGCGCCGTCCCTCGGTACGGCTCAATGTACGTATCATATTTTTAATAAAGGCATTATGCATCGGATAGACGTTGAATAAAATATCAGCGTCAAACAAAATAGCATCGCGAGCGCTAAGGGTTTCATGGGTTTTTCTGCTCGCGCGTTTCGTGCACACACCGTAAATTACGAAAAAGAGTGTCAAGTCAGTGGAGGAATGTGGCACTTCAAAATGGCTGCCAGTTACTTTAGTAATTTACGGCTGTATCTTTCTTTGTTGTCGCTCGTATAATTGCGGCCGGGAATTCGCAATCAGTGGGATCCTCTTCGTCGAGAAGTGGCGGTTCGAAAGTTTCGCGGATACGTCTTGCCCGGCCCGCAGATCTACGAAAAAAGGGGGAACGGAATATGCTCGCGAACTACACACTGGCATCACCGTGGCTTTAAAGGAACTTATTTCAAGAATATCTTCGGCAACAGTTCTCACTCCTATTGAACAAGTTACCGCATATCACGGTTCGCATATATCGAAGGGCCTCGAGCTTCTGCATTGCGTGTCTTGAGCATAGGTTAAATCTTTGATGGACCGTGCTGGCTGCAAGGATGCGGGATAGCGCTCTTGCTGAAATTTTTGTACCAGAGAAAATTCTCTTCTGAGATCATTACCACTTTCTGGGGAAGATTGGCAGTTTCCAGTGTGTTATTTAAAAATGGAAGCTGCATGAAACAATGTCAAACATTTATCACATTGTGCAAAGAACGGGAATTTTCAAAGAAGATACTCTGTCTATGGATCATCAGTGACTTGTAATTCATTGGATGCTTCTGCATTTATCTTTAGTGAAACGTACTTTCAGGAGTGTGTCACTATCACTGGTGAAGTGTTGGTATTGTTGCGAGAAAGACTTGATTCTTTCTCTAAAGATTATTATAATTTTGTATTTTATTTTCTGCATTGACACCGTGCTAATTATTGCTGCTGCCATGACATCGCAGAGCCTGGAAAGTGAGATATTTTAGCACCAGATTATAATTGTTCTGTAAGCATTATACGACACCAAGCATTTGTTTTTGGCAGGATTTACTGCAAGTGTTATTACTTCTATTTTGCTGAGGATATACCTCGTTGTAACAAAATTATATTTTTATTGTGTTCCTAATGACAATATGTTTATACTTCTTATCTTCAATTATTTATGGCATGATTATCTCTATCATAAAGAATTTGTGATTAATGAGAATTAATATGCTTGTCAAATATCATTGTTTTTATTATTCAATTTTTTTTATGGTATTCACTTGCTTAGTTTTAAGCATCTAAGAACTACCACTTCTTTGAATATTATATTTTCTGTGATGCAGCATTAAATAGAAATTAGATATTCAACTGTTGGAATATTTATAATCTTGAAGCTAATACAATTGCTGAAACACATAAACCTGTAACAATGAGCATTTAGCTATGACATACTGATGATAACACAATAGTTCATGCTGCTTAGAAGAATCTTGTGAGTTATAATTGTTCTAGCTATGCACGAGTAAAAACATATTCATTTGTTATAAGTTATTCTTATTCTATGAATTATGTTTTATGGCAGAACAGTTATAAAAAGCACGATCTATTGTTACAGGTTCATACATGCCACAGCTAGATTGGAGCTAGGTCCCAGAGGACCTAGCATGGGCCACTATGAATCCACCTGCGGTCAGCAAGTCGAGCACTCGTGGCTCTGGATATCATCAAAAAGCACTAGCTGAGATCCGTAATTCATTGCTTCCATTCGCAAATAGCGGAGGAGCAGGTGAAGTTGGTTCCAGTGCCGCGAGTACTATCTCAACACTCTCTACCACCAGTGGTGTTAGTTCAGCCTCAGGTCTCAGTGGACTCTCTGGTGCATCTGGGTCTGCTGCTGATAAACCTGATCAACGTCAGGCAGTAGCACAGCTATTAGCAATGGGCTATTCCGAGGTATACCCAAAACCAATCATTATCCTTGATAATATTTATATATATATATATGAGTGTGTGTATATCTACGTAATCTTTGCATACCCCGTATTCGACTACAGGATATAGGATTGCGTGCCCTGAAGCAAACAGGATGGAGATTGGACGCGGCTTTAGAGTTCTTGAAACAAGTGCAAGTTGAATCTCTTAATGGCCTTGGCAAATTGAACACGAAGCTGATAAGAAAGCCAAGTTTAGAACGAGAGTTGAGTCTTCAACGTGGTAGTCCTGCCTTAGACAGCGGCGCTGGAAGTTCCCGATCGGATAGTCCACGTCTGACGGAACTGAGCCCCCATCCTCAGTTGAGCAGACAATACTCACCCAGTAGTTTCGTAGAACGAGAACCTCCGCCACCGCCACCACCAAGATGCAGCTCAACACCACCACCACCACCACCTCCACACGCCCCATACAGTCAGCCAAACGTACCCACCAACATGCAACAAATGCTCAAGCGAATGTCACCAGCCCCAGTTGTGCCTTCTCGTCCACCTCCAGCGGCGCCTGGAACCGCCGGTTCGACGTCTGGCTCCGTCAATCCACCTCAGAGAGGCACGAGTCCCGTAGCGACATCCAACAGTAGTTCCAACGGTCGTCAACCGATGATCGTGCAGAATGGTCCTCAGGTTCAACAGCAGCTCACTCAACAAATGCAAGCTCTGAGTATTTATCAGTCAGCAAACAATAGCTCGAGTGCTCAGGTAGAACCGCCACCACCGTATCCCATAGTACCCTCCTCGTCGGCTGGTCCCGTTCAGCCACCTTCGTATAGTGCATCTATGCAAAACCGCCAGAGTCCCACACAGTCCCAGCAGGATTATCGAAAGAGTCCATCATCAGGTATTTATTCAGGACCAACGTCAGCTGGATCACCAAGTCCCATAACAGTATCCACAGTCTCACCAAGTACCCAAACCTCAATGGCCAGACCGACACCGTTACAGGCCTGGGGTGCTCGTCAGGCAAAGACCCAACCTCTAGTGATCATGCAATCAGTGAAGAGTACCCAGGTTCAGAAACCGGTGTTGCAAACGGCCATTGCGCCAACATCACCTCAACCGATTTCCACAACGAGTAACACCCCACCACCACCACCATCCTACGCCTCCTCAATTCAGCAGAAGCAACAGCAACAACCACCCCCCGCGTATCCTCCAGTGAACAACGCCGGTACTACGCCAGCTAGTTCTATAAGCATGGGTGTTCCTGTAGGAGTTCCTACAACCGAGCCACCTAGTTATGCCACAACAATGCAAGCGTTGGCTGCCCAAAGAGGAATGCATCATCCTCTTCCTCCACCACCCTATGGAACACCCACCGATGACTCTTCCGGCATATCTACTGTGGAAAGTGGCACCGCACCGAGATCCTCACCAGTAGCACATCATCCACCACTTCAAAGAAAGTACTCACCCGCTGAGAGTGCTCAGCATCCATCGGAAACACCTCCGTTACCACCTACTGCCTCTACTTCCGTTTCGTCGAGGAATAACAATAATCATCCTTCCTTACCCGATGGAAGTGGTGCAAAGGGTGGTCCTTCACCATCATCATACAAGATAAAACATCAATCTCCTATACCTGAACGGAAACACATGAGCAAAGAGAAAGAGGAGGAACGTAGAGACTGCAAAGTACGCAACTACTCACCCCAGGCGTTCAAGTTCTTCATGGAGCAGCACGTAGAGAACGTATTAAAATCCCACAAACAACGGCTCTACAGGCGTCTTCAGCTGGAAACGGAAATGGCAAAGATTGGCCTGAGTACTGAAGCTCAATGTCAAATGAGGAAAATGTTATCTCAAAAGGAATCGAATTACATCAGGCTCAAGAGAGCCAAGATGGACAAGTCTATGTTCACGAAAATAAAGCCGATCGGCGTTGGTGCTTTCGGTGAAGTGACTCTAGTAAGAAAACTTGATACTAATCAATTTTACGCCATGAAGACGCTTCGCAAGGCCGACGTTCTAAATCGTAATCAAGTTGCCCACGTGAAGGCAGAACGCGATATCCTGGCGGAGGCTGATAACGAATGGGTCGTCAAGCTTTATTATTCCTTTCAAGACAAGGATAATCTTTACTTTGTCATGGATTATATACCTGGTGGAGATCTGATGTCCCTTCTCATTAAATTCGGCATCTTCAAGGAAGCCTTGGCGAGGTTTTACATCGCTGAGTTAACATGCGCCGTAGAAAGTGTTCACAAAATGGGATTTATTCACAGAGATATAAAGCCGGATAATATTCTTATCGACCGGGACGGACATATAAAGCTCACGGATTTTGGATTGTGCACTGGGTTTCGTTGGACCCACAACTCAAAGTATTATCAGCAAAATGGTAGAGTATTAATTTCACACATGAATTCCTAAATTTCCAATCCTAGCAATTCACTTGGATTACTCCGGATATAATGTAATTATATAAATCTGCTTATACGTAGGTCACGGTAAGCAGGATTCCATGGATCCAGCTGACGATTGGAACAACGAATGTCGATGCATCCAGTTAAAACCATTAGAACGAAGACGTCACAGAGAACATCAACGATGTTTAGCTCATTCTCTTGTTGGTACGCCTAATTACATTGCACCGGAAGTACTACAACGTACAGGTTACACGCAATTGTGCGACTGGTGGAGTGTGGGTGTGATACTCTACGAGATGCTTGTGGGTTCTCCGCCATTTCTTGCAAATACACCAGCAGAAACCCAATACAAGGTATTACAAAATTAAATATTACAATCGTATAAATTGTAATTAGTAACTTTACATCTGTCAATGATACCAATTACTATTTCTCAGGTAATAAACTGGGAGACAACACTGCATATTCCAAAACAAGCAAATCTCTCGCCAGAGGGAATGGACCTAATATTGAAGCTTTGCGTGGGTGCTGATCGTCGGCTGGGAAAGAATGCGGATGAGGTGAAAAGCCATCCATTTTTTGCTAGCATTGATTTTGAAAAAGGCTTACGTCGCCAGGCGGCGCCACATATACCTCGCATACAATACCCTACCGACACGAGTAATTTTGATCCGGTGGATCCTGACAAATTGAGAAATTCCGAATCCTCGGATTCAAATAAGTCGGACGAACTCCTAGACAACGGGAAACCGTTTCACGGTTTCTTCGAGTTCACATTTAGACGCTTCTTTGACGATGGTGGTGGTCCTGCATATCCTAGTCGAATAAGTTTGGACGATAACGACAATCAAGGTCCTGTTTATGTATGACATTAGGCTAGTTTACCGAGGCGACAATCGTAAGGCACATTCACGCCAGCGATTAGTTGTCTTACGTTTGTTTCTCATTTTCGATGGAAACTACTTCTTCCTCCTCTCTTTTATTACTTCTACTCTTTCTTTTCGTCCCTCGATCCTACGCCGTACTGAACTCTCGTGACCGAAGTCACGTCCACTTCGAATCTGCGATGTTGCCCTGTATTTCTTTTTCTTTCCTTCGCTCTAAAAAATTGATCACAACTTTACGTAATTGGACGAGACTGTACAAGAAAAGTGCATTGTTAACGTGACGTTCTTTCGCGATCGGTTGCATCGATCGAATTAACTGCGTCACTTGTAATGATCGCTGCATTTTATATCAGGTCCATTCGCGATGATTTTTCGACGTCCAACGTCGATCACCAATATGGTAAGAATCGATAATCGACAGGACGAAATTTTTCAATTAGCTCGACAGTGTCGATTTTTGAAAATTTTTCACACCGATGCATCCGTAGCTACACCAATACACTCATTACGTTATTTTACAATGATGTATAGGTGTCTCGCATAATCGGACGAAGCGTAACTCTCATGGCGTACTATAACTGTGCAAAAAATAAAATTTAAAAAAAAACAGCGACGCGACGTCGCGTTGTTTTTCGCGCTGAGGAAGAATATTTTTTTTTTTTTCTTGATTCCATTATGGCTTAAATCGCGATGCGAGGATCGCGGATACAAGATAAGACGAAGTTTCGAGGTACAATTTCGTCTTAAAGGCGAATGTGTTTATAATGATGGGCGACGGCCGGGGAGTATAAAGGAGAGCGACAAGATTGACTCATGGCTTGGCAACGTATTGTCATAAAAGTATATTTTGCAGATATTTTGCTTGCCATTTTCATTCGTTCGCATCGGCTTTCATTATCGGAAAGTACACGTTTAGTAAGTTTCAGCAAGTACTGTGATATTGCAGATAATTAGTATAATGTGGCTTATAAACTATTATATTGGTCCTATTTAACGTTTTCTTTTATATCAAACGATTACTTCTAATCTTATTATTATTATTATTATTATTATTATATTAATTATTGTATAGATTCTGTGAATGAATGTAATGTGTTCATTGCGTATTATGCAGCTTTTAAATGTCTAAACGTTTTGTAATACCCATTTACTCTAAGCAACATTGCTTGATATATCGTCACAATACATACGTTGGCCGTGTCCGTTCTTCTCTGTAAGATTAATCAGTTGCGTAATCTTTGAATTTGCTGTTGCACAAAAAAAAAAGACAGTTTTTAGTCTATACGAGCAGAGAGAAAGAGAGAAAGAGAGTGCGAGCAATGCATTGTATCGAGCAACGAGTCGCAAGGGAATGTAATTTTGAATTGTCAAAAAGATAAAAGTATACGGAACTAATTAGAAAATTCGGGATTGAGGATCACGCACGGCGATATCGTAATGTGCAAGCGAATGAAAATTTTGTTGGTAATTTACAAAATTCAATGGCTGTTTTGCCTTTTGATTATTGAAGAGAAAAAGAAGCAAAGATCGATTCGTTTAATCGAGGATCAATTGTTTTTGTGACGGCAACAGGAGTGCCTTGTGTCATCGGACAAAAGTGCCTTCTATCGTAAAATAATGTTAATAACGATTAGGTATTTTCGTAGAAATTTACCTCTCTTTTTCGGCGACCGTTAATAATTTTTATTGGTCTCATCTCCAACATTCGTGCGCTCGTTATGTAATCCGAGGTTATACGTACTGTGAGGCTTGACTGTTGGATATTAGGCAGTGCACTAAAGAATTGCAATTGTATGTACTATGTACAAAGTAAAAAAAAAAAAAAGAAACAAACTATGAACTTCTATATTATTATACAATGCTGTTCAAATCGAAATAATATTTTGAACGATAGCTTATACGGAGCTATTAAAGATTTTCTGATAAAAAGGTAAACGTTCGTTCTTTTGTCTACCTACGCGGCTCTGAGGTAGCGTTACGCGAACGTACGTTAATTATGATTATCGAATTGTAAACTTTTACCGGATAATCGAACCTTATGAAATTTCGTAATTTAATTGTTACAATTAATTAATGTACAATAAAACCGAATGATCGAACTGTTGTGAACAGAGGATACACGTGACGGTTAATTAACCGAATGACTTTAGATGATCGTTTATACTTTTTAAGAGTAAAACTTTCTTTCTTTATTTTCATTTCTCTTTTCTCTTCTCTTGACTCTCCCTGCTGCTATCACTCACCCGATTAATTTAACGATCGCGATGCAATATGTAAACTGCACTGTCCTGTTGCTGCTGTCAGGTTTACATGACTTTCGTAAAAGTCCTTTTGTGCCTTAAATATTTTAATTAAGCCAAATTCCTGTATGATATCGACGGTGTTTCGCTATTAAGTATTTATTGTTATTAGGCGCTTACATTTGTCAATGTACAGGGTAAAGGAATATTTTTCGAGTCTGTCGCGACAGTGAATATTAATATTATATGTATAATTCATTGATTGAATTTGCGTCGACATAGTTACGCCATGTAAAGGCATTTAAGGATTTGAGAAAAAGAAAAGAACAAATAATAGAAACCTCTCTCACACATAAGTTAGGTCACATTTTAATTATTGTTAAAGCCATCCATATATTTGAACGTACAAAACGTTATCATTCGTTATTATCGTTTGATTCTTCTTACTCTTTAATTATTTCGTCTTTTTCTCTTTTTCTCTTTTTCTCTGCGTCACCCATCGCTCCGCCAATTATTTATACGAAGAAAAAACGAATTACTATCTTAAATACCGAATGATTACGTAGCATTAAAAAAGTATGTAAATTATTACCGTATATTCGAAGGAAGGGACGAGGTTCTACGTGAACTGTCAAATCGAACGTGCCTTAGGATTTCACCAAAAAGAAAAAAGAAAATAATAACAGACATTGCATAAATACCGAATACCAAAGGGATTATGATTACCGTATTGAAGATGAGAAGCTTTAAAAGGCCGCACGCATTAGGAATTGTTACTAGTGCGCCAGACATTTGTCACGTGTCCATTTTCTTTTTAGTTATATACAGACACGTCACGAGTATCGAATCAATGACAGCGAATTGGAAATATTTTTCTTCTCCAGATAACCTAACCCTTGGTACAGTTGACAAAAGACACACGGTATATTATACTCTTTAGCTCATTTTCACGACTAAAGAAAATACATGCTATCACACACGTCATACATACATGGATCTTTTTTTAGCATTCAGCGTCTCATTTCATCGATTTATACTCAACTCATCGCGATGTTAATTATCCGTTTGAGAATCAACGACGATTTCCTTAAGTTATTTAATCCCATCGGATTTCTTGCGTTTCGAGGAAGTTCGATGAGAATTTTCTTTTTTTTTTTTCCTTCTCAAACTTTTCCTAGATTAATCATTAAGTCATAGCAGTTAAATTTAATAACTTGCATCGGTTTTTATTTTGTCGTTAGTAAGCACGTAGTACATAAATTCAGCTCAGCTCAGTATAGTTTAATATACAGTGTAATAGCATTGTGGGAAGCAGCAGTGAGTGCATGTGCGTCTAACAAAGAACGGATAAATGATTATTCGTTTTAATATTGTAATGCATTATCGTAACGCGATACAGATCTGTTAACTATACTTTTGTCCGCTTTAATATATAAGAGCGAATTTGATCTTCTTGTACATTTTGTAATATCTCCTACAAACATTTGTAATTATATAACGCGCGAGAGAAACGTATATAGGGAAACGTAAGATAGTTTTTTAAGGCAGTATAACATGTGAAACTTATGTAAATACTTTGGATGAGTGTTCTAAATTAAAACTACATTTAATGCTCGTGTCCTTTTTTATATTTATTTTCCAAATATACGTACGTGTCGCATATTCACATTTACTGATCGTAATTCCCGCGCGAAAATTTACCGCGAATTCCTTGCACAATTCAAATATTCACTTACGCAGAGGTGGGAATTTTTATTAGCTTCTGGGAAACTATCGAATATACTTATTGAGGGATTATTGTGTTACGGGGAGAGTAATTTTTTTTTCGTTTGCACAAGTTTATGACAAGCGTACGAAGATCTTGCCTGACGATTAGTGATCACGTTTACATCATCATCAAGTGACGCCAGACGATGTTTTCTGTCCCGTGGCAGATACTCGTGGCCTATGACCTCGGATCTGCATACGACACAGTCGACTGTCCTCGCGCTGAGGTTGTCTGCTAGTCTATTTTACTGTTGGGTGTGATTCAATATTTTTCTTGTTAAATTATACACGCACAATCATGAATCGTGTCTTGAAATCACTTCGCAGTAAGGAGACGCGTGATTATCTTTTAAGGTAGGTGCATTCATTAAATTTGTACTGTGAATTATTGAAAATAAACGATCTGTTAGAAATGGCTTAGTCTACAATTGTGTATTGTTTTTAGCACGCATTTTTGGGGACCTATTGCCAACTGGGGAATCCCAATTGCAGCAATTTCTGATATTAAGAGGGATCCGAAATATATTAGTGGAAAAATGACTGTGGGTACGTTGATAAAAATTAATTTGGGCCAAGGTCGAATTAATGACGATTTTTTCAAGCCTAACCTTAATGTATGTTTCTCATTAGACTGGTGTTATATTAGTTATTAGGATGTGTTTTGTAATTGACGTCAGGATGATATAATTTTGCATATTTTGGGGAATAGCTTTAAACAACTAGTCCGAGTATTAATGCCAATTTATCATACAGTTCATTATAGAGGGTTATGCTGTAGAAACGCATCATCTGAAGTTAGCACGTACATTTTATTTTTATGGTAGAACCATGTTCACCTGGTGCGGTTCTACTGAATATCTATACATAGTAATATAGTCAATTTGTATCGTGAGCAATAAATCCTAGAGTGTTTAATATCTTGATATAAGTTTTAAAAGTTTAGGAGTCTAGTTTAATCATACTTGTCGATGAATAACAATCTAATTATGTTTTACTGTTCTTCCAGCTCTATGTTTGTATTCAGCAATGTTCATGAGGTTCGCATACAAAGTACAACCAAGAAACATGCTTCTGTTCGCATGCCATTTTGTGAACGAAGGAGCTCAACTCGTTCAGGGTGGTAGATTTGTCAATCACCATTATTTACAAAAAAAGGATGAGAAATAATTAACTAGACAAATTTTTATTTATCGATTGAACTATCCCTTGAGTAGGTACTATGTACCTAATCTTCCAGTACTCCTGGGATTTTGTAATATACAAATTTTAATTGTCATTATTTATTTAAAATTCTGTAAATATCAGAAGATATCCGAAGCAGGATTAAATCAAATAAATCTGTACATAATTTATAAGGATCGTTGTTTATGTCCAGTTTCATATTTGTGATAAGGACATCTAACCTTATCTGTGTTATTATTTTGAAAATCTACTGCCAAGATAACCGAATAAACATTGTAAATCACACTCAACATAATTTGAATAAATAGATATTATCGACTGCAATGATTACTTTATGTTTTAAATTTATATAATCAAGCGGGCACCGTTATTACGTTATACGAGTCTGCCGATATTCTCATGCATTATATTCATAACAAATATAAATTACTAAATTTTCAGAGTCGGTCTATCGCGTCTTTGCAACCGTTTCGTTTCAATTAAATTTCTATTAAAGAAATGTATTAAAACCGTTTGGTAACATGACACTGTTCCGCGATCAAAAATTGACATGCTACGTCGTCTCGTCACAATTTATCTCAGTCTATATTTAATAATTTATTTTGCTCTATTGTCCGTTTTACTCTTGACAAATTTTCATCTGAAAAGACAACAAGAAAAATTGTAAATGGAGGAAAGAGGAACGGAGTAAGCATGACGATCGAGGAAGATAAATAAAAACGAAGAAATCATATGTAATAATTACTAAGAACTACAATATGAGGTATGTTAGAAGAAATATCAAAAATGAAAATTTGCAAGTTTCTTTATGATCGTCAATCATCGACTGGCCTCATTAGCAACGATTATTTTTGTTTTAACAACAAAACGTTTGCCCGTCCATACGTGGATCGTAATAGTAATGCTCTACTTCTAGTTTAATCAAAAATTAAATAAAACCTGACGTGTTTGGATCTTCTAAAAAATATATCCTCAAAATCGACGAAACTAATTTTTGAAGTTATTTGGACTTACGTCGGCCGTTCCCGCGAAGAGTTTTGTCGGGCGCTTTAGATTTTGGAGAAAAACCCCCAAAGGAGCTATGAGTGAGTACTGTATGAAATATCTGATTATAGTTTTAATTTTTTGTAAAATTAATGTCACTTAAAAATTTTCAATCGTATATTTGATATTCTACCTGATTCTTAGAAAAACAGATTAAATTACTTTACAAGGTTATAGTAAACGTAGATTATATTGTCTCCAATTGGATTTTATTATTTTTATATAAAATATACAAAGCTAATTTGATCGTTACATTAGCAAAGATCGTTGCGCAAAAGCGACAGTATTAAAATGAATAAACTATAAAATTGATGTTTGTTTTCAAATTGAAAACAGTTCAAATCTTCAGAGATAGAAAATGAGTTTGTCTTAATATTTATGAGAATATTAGGAATGTATTACATATTTAAAAAAATTTTTATCTCCATTTTGCAGGAGGTTCGATTATAAAAGAACTTTTAAAAATAAGTATAGTCTTAAAGATTTCAAAAAGACTACGGACGGAATGAGTAAGTCTCATTATTTCAGTACGAGCAATTCCTGGCCGAAGAATTCCAAAAATTCCCCCTTTAAAATTATTCTACGTTTCTAATAACAGTATTTTTTGCACTCTAATAATGAAATATGTTCTCTTAATATCTCCGTGGACGGTATTCAAATCTAATTTAACATGATTTTTTACGTAAAATATAAAACGCTGTCTTTGAAACCTTAATTATCTACGGTACGTTGAATAAAATAACACCAATACCAATAGTAAAAGTATCCAACTAGCTTGGGTTGATGCTGCACCAGCCAGTCGACATTTGAACATATCGTATCTGTGACAAATTCATGAAGGCATAAATAATCGAACATCGAATAAACAATCTATTAATTAAGAGCAACACTTACCTTGTCTTCGCATCATTCATTATATTAACAAATTCAGCCTCTACTAATTGCCCATCGTAATAGGTAATCAGATCTTCGAATGGATATTCAAATCCTTGTTTACATTCACACTTGTAACCCCCAGACTCAAAACCTCTGCCCAACAGTGGAACACACTGAGAAAAAATAATTTTAAATCAAATGTTATATCGACATGAATTTGATTATACTCACTGATATACTTACGTATGAGGTTTTTTTGTCGCACTTATGGGTACCTTTGAAAGCATTTGGAACAAAATATGTATCATCGCACTGGTTAATGTCCAGCTGAAGCAAGTCCATGGTAACAGCCACGACACCCCTGTAAGTGTCTTAACGTTAAATATGATCTTCCTTTCCTTCCTCCTTTATTATTAAACTGGTTCCACGAGCGAACTATCTCACACTCAATTTACTAACACGCATGTAGAATTGCGAATTGGTGTACTCTCACGCACGTACAGTACTTATACTCACTTGAATTCCAGTTTCTCTTTCAAGCTGTCCCAGCCGAAAAATGGGGATGCATAGGTAATTACCCATTTCTTCACTTTACCGTTACAATCGAAGAAAGGAGCGGTCCAGTGGCCGTGCTTCAGGTTTGCTGCCCTACACAGACACCCCATTCGTCCCCACATATTAGAATAAATTACACGTCCAAGATAAAACTCCTGTCCCCTTTCCAAAATCATAATCCCCTTACACTTCGCTCATACTGGGAATTATATTATTCGGTTTCAAGGTTTCTCTACGTCATGCGGAAACTTGGGGTCTTAAGTTTCCTTTCTTCCCTTCATATTAATACCGCTGTATTAATTTGACTTAACTTACTTGTAATAATTGGGATAGCGCTCATATTTCTTTAAGGTTTCACCAGTCTCGTTCAAGCGAATTTTTATTTTCATGTAATACTTTTCCAATTCGTCGAAATTCGTTGCCCATCTTTGCTTTAATCCTTGGAAGAAATCCTTCTTCGTATACACCTCATCTGCATTGGATTAATGAACCTTAGTGACTGTGCACTAAAAGTATAATTACTCCTGTTTTCTTTTAATCAATCTTACCCGTATCATTGAGTCTTGCCAAATCCTCAACTTTGAACTTTCGCGAGGTCCAATCTTTCTTATATGCGAATGGAGCAAAGAAGGTTCGATTTGTAAACTTGTTCCTTTCCCAGTACGTCCCCGCAGACCAGATTCGCGTGTCTCCCATAACCAAGGCGAGAGTCTCGCCAATCATTTGATCCTCAGTAAGCGGTTTGTCTGCAACCCTTTTCCCCGTGTAAACTTCATTCGGATCCGTTATTTGCAAAAATGCACTGATAAAGTTTGCCAGTCTAGTTGCCATTTTTGCTTCGTTCTCAAAAAATTCTCGAGCACCAAAACTTATATCACCATGTAGAGACAATTCATCCGGTGTGTACCTGGTTGAATGTAAGAAAATATATACCGTTCAATGAATAATTTACAAAAAAAAAAAAAGTATGGGTGTCTCATCATTATGCTTCACATACATGGAGCAAGTTTTTGCATTAACACCGCGTATAAAATTTATAACATTATAAGAATTAATTTTCTCCTCGTGAAGTGCATGTGGACCCACGGTAGAATTTTTGTACTCATAAAACTGCTCGAGATACTTTTCACGTAGGAATGGACTCATCTTCTCCCATTTTGTTGGGACCTTGTGTATCCCTGTAAATATATTATATCGTTATTACCATCTTCCTTACGTTCCTTATCTCTATGGGTAATACGAAATACACAAGAATCGTTACGCACATCCGATTTTGGAACAATCGAATCCATTGTAGTACTGCTCTTGCGTAGCTCTTTCAATAATCTCTCCAAGATAAGGACGTCTGACTACCGTTGGTAATCTGTACCCTGGTTTACACCTACACTGATAAGCACCTCTCCGAAAACCCCAACCATGTAATGGTTCACACTGAAAAGAAAATTCTTAAGTAATACTCATGATCTTATCTATAGGAATAAATTTGACCAAAGTCTACTGAAGAAATAGTCGCTTACCTCTGTTGTATCCGTTTTACATCGTGCCGTACCAGCAAACCTATTTGGACCGATGTTTCCTTCACCACTTGGACATTGATTTATGTCTATTCTTTCAAAGTCCATTTCTATGACAGTAACAGCAGTGTACCTGTAATATGTACAAATTGATCTCAAGTGAATATAGTATAGTAAAAGAATTAAATGGTTTTGATGAAAGTGTAGTGAAGAATTTGATTTTGTGTATTTTTCTTGCGATCTATGAGAATTTAAAAATTTTAATATGGCTACGTAGAAGTAACCATAACATACGTTGGATATTCTATGTGTCTAAAACCTGTGTGACGTGGATAAATGTCAGCGATGGGAACAACTGCAGCCACGAGCCATCGGTTTGATCGTCCACAATCATAGTAGGGTCTCGTCCATTGTACTGGACCAGGATTCTCATCGGCATCTGAAATATTTTTTAGAAATCTTGTATTATACCTTGGGTTTAGCTTTTTCGCATCTGGAGAACTTTCAAATTTTCACGGTACACACCTCGGGGACCATGGAATGAAAATGTTTCATTGGTATTATTAGCATATCTAATTTCAACTTGATATGTTCTTTTTGTGTCATGTCTTTTACCAACATTATCAGGCAACCACTTTTTATACCTAAACAGAAAATAATGAATAAGATTTATTCTATTTCGACAATGTTGCAATATAAATTTATTGATATATACCATTCGTTTATCCTATAGTAATCCTGAGTATAGTCACTGCTCAGACTGTCTAAAGGAAAAGCTCCAAGATCCTGAACAGTAAATGTATTCATGGTAGATATCCTTTCCAAGTGTATAGGATCATTAAAGTCATCGGCTCTGAATGTCCTAGGTGCAAATCTAGGCATAGTCTTATTGAAGAATCCTCTGTAGGACGGTGAGTAAGACATGTTTGGTGAGAAGTAGATAGCCGAAGCATTAATGTATGGATTAGCAGAGACATCAGCGACTGTAGATAAGAAGTAATACATCATGCCAGGATCATAAGTATCGTTGATAGCAGGTCTGATGAACCGTGACTGAAGAATATAACTCCAGAAGAAGGATCGGCTCAGTGCCATATTATGCAAATGTAGAAGAGCAGTTCTATTTGGAAAGACTGGATTGATGTGGACGTCTTTGATGTCTGGCAAATGAGAGACTGTATCCTCGGGAAGGTAAAGATCCCTAACATGCTGAATAACACAATTATCCGAGGTGACTTTATCTAATCGATTACGAATATCGTCGAAGGCATCACTAGTTTGCCACTCATATTGACCAACAACGCCCAGACACAAACAAGCAATAATCGGCGCTGTCCAGCGCCCAAAAAACACCATTCTCGCTGCTATGATGCGTTGTTTCTTCAACTCCTCAGGATCGCGTAAACCAAACCACCATATTATTACTTGCCCTCCGCCTCAAAGACAATAGATAACACCCTTTTCTTATCCTTCGATACTCGTTTCAACTGTTCCCCTGACTACACTATAGAACGCGGTAAACACGCCCTATTGAATGGAAGAAGTTGGGTGCGTAATGTGAGTTGTAGCGTAGTTGACGTCACTTATTCCATACTCTGTTTAAACTGATTTCAGGTAAATCAGCACACATAATTATCGTCATCGATAATAAAAATAAAATACATCGACATTAGAATATATAAAGTGAATTGCAAGCAAGTACGTGCCAAAGGCTATACTGTTTAAAACCAGCACAGAAATGTTATAAAAAATTCTTAACCCAATATGACAAAACTTGAATGTAGTATAGGCAGAGTAGAATGTCCTCTCCCAATACATAAAGCTGCATTATGACGTGTGACCAAAAGACGGTAATTGGACAGTGAATGAGCCGTTAGCCAATGGAGTTTACAGAAGATTGTAGGAGAAGTATAAACCGGTGTTAAACCAACTCCCATAGGAAACTGTTTTCGTCGAAGGCGCAACAAGTGAACCGCGCTTGAATCTCATCGACGACGACATTACGAGACTATTGGACTAGTCTAGCATAGTTTCTATCTACGTGGTAACAAAGAGCACGAATTTTTAACGATACTTCGTCTAAATTTCCGTAAAAGCGACGTATCCGTCATTGAAAAATGTATATGAGGAAGGTGGCTCGATCAGAGGACTCGATAATGGAGGGAAAGAAATACAGTGCAACCCCTTTTTGGAGAATTTCGAAGTACGTATCAAAAATTGTCGACATTCTATGGGTTCTCGTGATCGATAAAACATGCGGCCGAAAACGTAGAACGCGAAGATTAATTAATCTTGTAATATCTACTCACTTTCTCGTTTCTTTGAGCTTTGAATTATTTAAAATCGCTAGAAAGAGCTAATAGCTTGCAATATGTATATATACATTTATGACGCTCATGCATATCGACGTGTTCATACGCATAAGTTATAACCTCTATGGGTGTGAAAGACCGAGGTAAATTGAACTTTCCCACTTGGAACATCTCGAAGCACATTCCCAGCAAAAAAGGGAAAACAAAGCTGTGACTTAATGGGACATAACATTTAGGTAGGCTTTGTTATGATAATTTAGCTAGCGCCCCAGTCCAACGACCCCCTGCGGCCTCCGACACCCCGTACAGATTCATGTGTGCGAGCGAGCAAAGCTATTATGTCGCCACACAGGTTCACCCCTGTTTACCCGTGAAAAAAAAGATTTTCTCATAGCCAGACAAGTTTTCGGAGCGAGTAGACGACTTGCTGGGGGTCTTCTGCTAATGTTGCTGCTGCTGCTCCTCCTGCCACTGCTGCTGCTTCTACCGCTACTCTATACTCCTTGCTCCTGAGAAAAACTTACATTACCGTCTGCCTGTCTGCATCTCGTGATACTCGATATTTACGTGGGAAATAGGGGTGACAACGGGCATTAAGACACCTTTGGACACTCGGCTACGCTTGAATTGATTTACTTGGGAAAGCATTGGAAAGTGTGGGATAATTTTTCATTTATACTTCACAAACGTCCAGGCATCCTGTATGGTATTTCAGTTTCTTTGGTTTCGCTTCCATTGTAAAAGCACCCTTCTTCCAAGGATAATAATAATACTCCGAGCATATTGAATGCAGTTGCATCCAGCGAAGAATACCAGCGCTATTTCAGCCGGCTAGAGAAGAGAATGGCAGTTAGCGAGGAATGCTCATTACGGATAGAGAAAAAAAAGAAGCAAAGTCAAGCCAAAAGAAGAGAGACAAATAATACAAAGATAAAACTGCAGGAGACTGACAGTTTTGTTTTTCTCTCCCGAGCATCTGGCAAAGTCAAAATAAAAATATTACGTAGAATAAAACGCCAATTAGCCAAAGAGATTAATCCGTGAGAGGATGTCGAGTCATTTTTTTTACCTCGTCACGAAATCCTCTTCGCAGACGACATTACATTGCGACTGTATGCATTGCGCATGAAGCAGAACCACAAGCGCAAACATCCTGCCTCGAAGGAACAGTAGATTCCCTGTATTATCGGCGGGACCGTGTCGACACTGAATTTTCGTCACTGTAGAAATATTTTCCATTCCTTTTTCTTCCTCGATGTCCCCCGAGACTAATCGATGTAGCATATTGTCACGTAGGGGCTTCGCGCTGTTGATTCTATTTTTTTTCCATTCTCGTCCCTTCCTCGCCACCTTCGGCCCTTCGGTAAAGGACGAGAAGAAGCCATTGGCTATTGAGTGTTGCAATTCGAACGACTGGCTATATACCAACGGAGCAATGTCACGCAGAACTCCTGGAAAATATAATACGTGCGTTAGTTTCAATTAGTACTTTTAAACAAATACATAAGTCATCCAATCGTCAATACTGTTATTGTTATTTTCACATAAGAGATGTTTGCGCGCAATGCCATTGGCCCCTTTTATAGGTTAGAACAGTGTTGCGCAAATGTTCGCCCTGGCGTGGCAATGACGCGCTTTTTATATTCAGAAATGATATCAACGTAGTGCAGTTTCATTGAAATACTTTATGCACAGCGTAAATATTTTTATACATCAAAATCCTCTTGCTACAATCATGACGGACGCGTGCGCATACGTATCTCGCTTTCGCGAATTGTATTACAAAATGATCCCACAGTTTTGAATATCCCTTTCAAGACTTTTAAGAAATTCTGGTACAGTCATAGAAATTCTTCTTAGGCCCCTACCAATACATTTATGTACATTATTTTAACCTGACAAATACATTTTTTAATATTCCCCTAATCAATTCTTCGACGTTAACCCCAACGGTGCACAAACTGTACCAATAAAAATTTATTTAACATCAATTATCAAGCATTCTGTCGTAAGCTTTCTAGATTTAATTTATCAGTTTCTCCTAAACGAGTACTATTATACCATACCGACGTGTTGACGCTGAAACGCAGAATGAACGCAGCAGACAGTTCGCAGCCGGCGTCTGGAATATACATGTATACGCGCGCGCGCGCGCGCGTGTGTGTGTGTGTGTGTGTATATGTATATATTTACTCTTGTCAAGCCATGTCGCGCGAAGTCAATTACTTTCTACAGTACATAAATACGTACTTTCATGTCTCCGCAACGCAAAGAAGACATTTTCCAAGATTTACACAGAATATTCCCAATAAATAATACGTCCTTATTTCAATTTTATTCATAAAAGTCGTTGTCTAGCTTACTGCTGTGCTACGCTCACAGTTTCTCTGTTCGGGTAGGTTCTGCTTGCTTACGGTGACGGCTGCAATGAGATATAGATATACATATAACTGTGTATATATACACATACACATATATATGTATATATTATATGCAAATAGGAACGACGTTGCACGAGCGAATTGCTTACCGCGACAGACAATAGTTAACCTCTCGATATCGTGACGATGCAAAATAATTGCGATAAGCGTTGCGCACTGTGGAATTTCAAAAGCGAGCCCCGTGCACCGGATAAAGTGTCGAGATTATACGTGTTGTTTGTGCGACATTGTACGTCCTATATATAGGATGCATATATATATATATGTATATATATACGCATATGTACATGTATATATGTACAGATAGATTCACTGCAAGTAAACAGAGTACAAAAAGTAAAGAGAGAAAAATTGTTAATAAACCATCGGTATAAAATGAAGTTTGTCATTTTTCAGGGTAACTAGAAAAAAAAAAACATCTATTTTCATACATTCCAGTTCAGACTTGTAAACAGAGGAGTTGAGTCTAGGCATGACTTTTGCGATGTATAAATAAATAAGATTTGTGGCTGCAAGTTATGCTTTGCGATGCCATTTCTGTTAGCGTATATGCATATACATATATATATCCGTACAGGCGGGTCCCGAGAGAAAAATTGTAAAACATTATATAGCGATATTTAAAAGCGATAGCTGCCTTAGCAACGATACAGTAAAGACTATTGGCGAAGGACGATTAAGCTTACTGTGCTCAGGATGTTCACGAGCCGCCGAAGGATGCGATCGAATGCGAATCCCCGTCGACAAAGAAAGTTTCGTAATGGCGGGTAGGCTCGCCCGTTCGAATTTCAACCTCCCACGACAATGCGAGCGTCGCGCAAAAAATGCATTGTGTCTGCGTCGCGCAGACAGCCAGAGCAATAAAGTGGAAGCATGAATAATTGAATTTTTGAATTTGCCCGTGAATGGTTTTCGGTGTAGCTGCGGTTACCGGGAGGAATCGATGCTCTCGTTCTCTCTTACTCCTGTTCCCTTTTGGGCTGTTTGTCCTTCTCTCTCCCTCTTATTCACACTTTGTTCCTTCTCCTCTCTCGCTCTTTACGGAACGTACGAATAACAATTCGTGAGATAAAAATAATCATCAGGAAAGTAGAAAAGTTCGAAGGAACAGGTTTCTGCAAGCGTGTATGCATCGTTTCTCCTTCTCCAAGAGGGACGCGGGTGCACGCTCGACCAGACGAGGTGGCCTACGGTTGGGGCCAGTGCCGTGCATCGTTCACAGGGGGCCCCGTACCCGTCACACACACATATATACCTGCCTCGTTCTGGACCTACAGGGAAAAAAGAATTACATTGGTTGGCCTATGATCTCCTAGCTGTACAGTTGTAGCATTTTTCTACTTGTTGATTCCTTCTCTAGGTCCGTATACTACAGTTTACTTTTTACAACATCAGCCAGTATTTTTCAACTCCCATGCTTCCAGAGGGAGCGGACACACGTGTCTGAGAATAACGTGGCGACGGTTGGGACCAGACGATTCGAATTTCTCCATGAAAAATACAAACTGTTCCGCCTCCCAGTGCTGAACTCGAGGGATATGCCTGCTGGTGAAACTTGAGACGGGCCCAAAAGCTCCTACATAGAAATATACATATTATTAATAGTCGAGCACCAACTCGGTACTGTTACTCATTCAATCATTATCGCATATTCGTGTTGTATTTTTTTTTCTATGTATATATATATGTATTATATACATATACACGTATAGTATACAAGAGTATTATGGCCGCACGCAAAATATGTTAGTTTAGGAGACCAAAGACATCAGGGACCGCGAAGATGATCCGCTAGTAAGGTTATGGTCTACCTTGTCAACCGCGCCAATTGAACTACCTGGCGGTCTCTGGCAGTATTGATTTAGCAGCAGCACAAAAGAGTATTCTACCGGTAAACTGTAATGTAAATTAGTATACGGAGACTCTCCTGGTACATATAATTCTTCTTTGTCAGTTTCTTCAATGTATTTACGAGTTGCTCGTGTTTTTATCCCCTCTCGAATTGTCAAATATCGAGTGTCCTTAGCATATATAAAATCAATCGATTTACTCAATAATTAATATTCTTCGCACATCGAGGTTCTTATCTCGGTGCCTCGTTGCGTACTGTCCGAAGAGTAACGTGGATTAGGCCTATTTTTGTATCGTGCGAATAATCATAATGAATTATTAGACGAACACACGCAGGTTTAACAACAAAACGACCCGACGTCACGTCTATTAAAATTAACGATATTCGTACATGCTTTGCCCCTTTTATTATGTACATAGAAACGAGGGACTTGAGCTAATCGCTACTAGAAACGAATAAACTGTCTGTGAGTAGACCCAGTTGGTGGCAGGTAAGAGAACAGAATGGAAGTAATGGAGTAGTAGGTACGTTGAAATTGGAGGGAACTCGCTTTGAGTGTCCTATATGGAGTCATATGTGAAGATGTATATTTATATATATATATATATATACTACCAGCATAAAATTAAATAGTATGTGACAAGAGACGTCTGGAAAACAACGAGACGATCCTCTTTTGTCCTTTGTTCAGACGACTATGAGCATTCTAGTTCCTGTCTATCTAGACACTGTCTATTCCACTAGCAGTTGGTCGGACGCAACTATTTCTATTGTGGCCTGCAGGTTCTTTTTACTTTGTAAAAATATCAAGTCTTATTTAGACTCGGTGCTGTAATAATTAATATCATACGAACAAAGTAATGAAATTATCCTTCATTTTGTTTAATGCATACTTAACCCTGATCCATGTTTTTGGTATACGATTATGAATCGTCGCTGGCCGAAGTTGCAAATTCACGGGTAGAGGAGGCTGTGCCAGTCCCACGCACGGTAAAACTCAGGAACAGAGGAACGAAGCGCACCTGGAGTTTATGCGCCCGTAGGAAAGGGTCGGTTCAGACGTCCCTGGGCTAAGGCGGGGCTCTTGTATACCGCGAAGAGAGGCAAGCGGTTGAATCGGATTGGATTGGGGCGCAACTCGCAAGCAAACTGGTTTGGTTTTGTAGGGCTTGCACCACTGCACCGCTCTCTCGGCGAGACAGTCCAATTTATGCATTACGGCTATGTAGGCACTACACGATATCAAAACGCTGTGCCCGGACCTTACTCCATTCACCGTTGCAATATTATCTGAATTTCGCAAGTGCCTACACGACTAAATTGTAACACGCCACGCTACGCTACATCAACGTTACGCTTCACACGGGAAAAAAAAATATATATATTCGCAGTGCTTTACGATATTTGTTACGTTCGTACGGGGAACCCGTGAGTTTGATAAAAGAATTTTAAAAAGAAACAAAAAAAAGTGTTTACGGTAAAGAGGAAAAGAACAGGAGGATATCGATAAAATAGGATCGAAAATACGTTATCGTACACCGTCGTGTCTTGGACATCAATCATAATATGAATCATACGATTTCGCATAAAACAACGTGACTCTCTGTATATTGTGTGTTGAGGAACTGGTGCTCGGTTTTATACACAGGCTTCGTTAACTAATCAACCCTTCGCAACAATTAATCGGCAAAGGTACTGAATGTTTTTCATTTTTCTGTTTACACGGTTTTTTTTTTCTCGTTTATTAGTCAATTTTCACGATATTCGTCAGCAACGCGTGCGTCTATGTACGAATTGTTAATGACCTTGCCTACGAATGGCATCGCCAAGTGCATACTCGTGCAACGGCCTTTTCGGTCGAGTCGACTACGCCGGCGAGTCATGTCTGTCTGGCCGTCCGCGCTCTTTTCTCCTACAACGTCTGGCTATACTTTGAACGCGCCAATATATTTTCAAAGGTTATAATTAAACTGTGTGGCTACGCAGGATCTTCGTAAAAATCGCTACTTGGATATTTTCACGTTCCTCGTTGCAGAGACTATAGTAGATATTTTTTGTTGCATTATTTAAGCTTGTTTTTTTTCCTTGCTTTAACCTCTAATGACTAATAGCCGTATTCTCTTTCTCTCGCTCTCTTGCATTTCTCTTTTCTACGTTATTTGTCCGTCCAGAGAAGCGTCCTTGGTTTTACGTGCAATGCACGCACGGTTCATTCATCCGTATTTTTGCACGACGGTTAAGGTTAGGGGACTGCGAACGCACACGGACTCCTCTGCCATTTATATATACATATACGTGTCTCCATAGTCTGGCTGCACCAGGCGAAATATTCGAGGCGGTTACACGAGGCGGAGTATAATCTCGAAGTAGAAAGAGCCGGACGCTCGGCATTGTAACGGACCATTGCAATTAATGCTTTATCGAGCGGTTAGAGGAGAAAGCTCTTTCGTGCACAGACTTTGGTTGGTATAGACGGGGAGAGAGAGAGAAAGAGAAGAAAAGAATGCATCGTATGAAACTCGCATTCGTTATATACCCGTCATCTTTTTTAATAATCGATTGGTTCGGACGGCTCGTGTAGCTAAATAACCGTGGAAGATCGAACCGGCGCGATCAAGCGTATTCGAAAAATATGATGGTGCAATTTACGGTTCGCCGAGTGCATAATGCACTGGTCGGTCGTCGCGCGTGTGTGCATGTGCGCGGAGCTCTCTCGCATTTTTTTCTTTTTCTTGTCTTCTTCTTCTTCTTAACTTCTGCACAACAGCCAATGGGGTGCTTTCTGCAAGAAATTCGATTAAATTCGATCGATAGAGCGTCACGTTGAATATTATTGAGATAGCCGCTGCAATACCTTGCACTCGTGTCATATTTGATAAATGCATCCTGTGTGGATAAAACGTTCGTGAATTGCAACTGTGTCATTGAATCGTTCTTTGGAATGCAAATTTCTTGAGGAATTGTTTTGTTTGAAAGTGACGTGGAGACCAATGAGAATTGGCAGATTGTGTGTCTCCTAGAAGGAAATATATCGGTAGGATTTAATAACTTCCATAGTGTGTAAATAGTAAAAATGCATAGAAGCGGAATTGCATATCGAAAGGAGGTTAATGCGTGCGGAAGGTGCAAGCACGGCGAGCGCGCCACGGCGTTCGCCCAGTGCATATTGCATGTTGCGAACTTTTTCCATCTCCGTGTTTTTGCGAGAGCCAATGAGAATTCGCGAGGGCGCCAGAAAGAAAATGGCCAACGCGTGGCCGCTGGGTTCGAGCGTATCTTTGCGCGTCGTTTTGTGAACCCCGTAGTTCGCGATCACGTTGACGTCTGCCGCCATTTCCTCGCAGGAGGATTCCGTTCGGTAATTTTTAGAGGTAATAGAAGCGCGCGAGCCATCGAGACACGGCCATTTATTTGGCTTGCCGGCATCTCTGACGCCGTGATAAATTGCGCGGTTGCGATTTCGTTCGTCGGGACAAGCAGGTGCGAGTGTTGTGTCGAGTGCAGAAAGTGCATCGCATTCCTCGAGACGTCTAGATGCAGTTCCTTTGCCGGCCGGCGGCGCCCGACGTCTTTTCGCAATTTGCGAATCTATTTTAACGTTTTCAAACTCGTTACCTCTAGCTTTTCATAGGATTTCTCGTACTGTCTCCTACGACGTCGAATTTGTTCTACCCGCCTTTTATCACGGCGCTAGCCATACCAAATCCGCTATTGTTCGCTTCCTGGGAAAAGTTTTTTTCTTCTCGCTTTGTCCCTCTCTCTCTCTTTCCCTCGGTTTCCTTTTCCCATTCTCACACACTCTCTCCCTCATCTCTCTCTCTCTATCTCGTAGTCTGTCTGGCTATCTATTTATCTTTCACTCTAACTCCGCGAACCTTTAGGCACCCAGTTGCTCGAGTAAGTGTCATCATTCAGAATTACTCACCGTTCATTTTTCCGCATTAGTTAAGAATACGGGATGCTTTGTAAGGGCGCGCGTAAACAATTTTTCTCGTGAGAATTGCTGCCCGCTGTTCGTTGATCAGTTAGCGCGGGAAATGTGAGACTCCGTACAATTCAATCTTGAGGATTCCTTGGCGATGCGTCAACTCGCGGAATTTTCATGTTGAATGGCTAGAATATTGGGGGACGGCCGGTTGAGGATGGTCCGTTCACTGTCATTCGAATGGCCTTTGTCAGTCGTTGCTCCGAAATCGTCAGGTTCACACGGCCACATTCGATAAAGACAGCGGCAGTTGCATAGCAACCCGTGACTTTGACTTTTCCTTCTCCTTTTCTGTTTAACAGCTCCGTTGAGGTACCTTTTAGAATAGTGCGAATTACTTTGGTTTTTTCTCATCATTTCTGCCCACTTTTTCTACATCCATTTTTTTAACTATAATTGAAGACTTTTCGTGTATCGTTTTAAAATTGAACCGTCCAATAATGTGGCGTTGAGGCGGGAAATTCGTGTAACGCATAGTTTCGTATTTCGGCAAGAGAATTTTCGTGTTTTAAGTAGTGTTCAAGTTAATCGTTGAGTTGTATTCTTAAGTAAAATTACTGACAGATCAGTGTTATATAAGTTTTGTGAAATTATTTTTATAAAGTGCGGACAACTCGGTTTTCCTTTTTCTTTTTTTTTTGCGCGGTGCGGAGAACAAATTAATTTTTAATACGCTTGGCTGATTTCAATTGGTTTTTTTTAAATATCTACTTTTGCATTATTTTTCGATTAATCAGTGGTGCGTAAATTAGAATATTTCTTTTTTTCTTTTCTGTGGGGACATTAATATTTATGATGTGAAAAATGTTCCATGAATTTTGATTATAAATGAAACTATCAATAATTTATGACTTGCAAGCTGACCTGTCAGGATAATAATGTGTTTATTTTTCAAAATGACATATGATTATAGTTTATCTTGTACTTGAAACATATCCACAGAGACTAGAAGTGTAGTTTTTCTGTTGCTTTAGCTATGGCAGAGGGGAATGGGGAAATAAAAATGGAGGAAAAGCAGTCCAAGGAGGAGATGGAATATGTGGAAAGGACAGAGGATTATGCAAAACTGATCCAGTATGGACTCGATGAGAAAGTTGCAGCAAAACTTGACGAAATCTATAAGACCGGCAAGCTAGCTCATGTGGACTTGGATGAGAGAGCATTGGATGCTTTAAGGGAGTTTCCAGTGGAAGGTGCATTAAATGTACTCACGCAGTTTCTTGAATCTAATTTGGAACATGTCTCCAACAAGTCTGCATACCTCTGTGGTGTTATGAAGACATATAGACAGAAGACTAGAGCTGGACAAGGAACTGGCACCAGTACGACATCCAAAGCACCAGACGAGGATAAAATTAAGGTAAATATCATACAAAAATCATTGCACTTCAAGCTACGACAATACTTTGAATACCGGTCTTTATTCTTACCAAGTACATTAGTCAACATTCTTTGCATGGACGAAATTCTTTGCTATTTTTAACCTCATAAAATTTTGATTAGCTTTGTATATGTGAGAATATGCTATATGATATGCGTATGATGTTTATGCATGCATACAATGTCTTTATATTTTTGCTCATATTCCTGATTTATTGCAACACATGATAATCGGTAGTAAGTGACTGTGCGCCGAATGTATTTATCAAGTTTCGCGTAAGGTCATAGGATGATATCAACAGTGAAAAAGAAACAGTGAAAGAAAGAAGTGAAAAAGAAATGAGACATAGAAAATGCATGGATTAACAAAACACACCTAATTGGTTAAATATTTTGTTCCTTTATTGTACATCTGGTTTGCCACTGTAAACCGAGACATCTCGTATATTATTCCATGGCATGTGTCTCTGCAATGCAAGTCATTGCAAATAGGATTTCCTCAATGTGATACACCACTTCTTTTTGTAATTCAAACTATGATAACAAATGATCCACATCATGCTTTTACCTAATCATTGACAATGCATATCATTGCAGATGATACTCGAAAGAACTGGATACCCCTTAGATGTGACGACGGGACAGAGAAAATACGGCGGTCCACCTCCTAATTGGGAGGGTCCTACTCCAGGAAATGGTTGCGAGGTAAATTAAAAATCCATTGTCAGCTTATTTATGCTAGAGCCATTTACATTCGCCTGCACTTACGTAATCAAAAGTGATTCATTTTTCCATAATGCTTCCAAGGATAATTATGATCTGACAAAATAATTCCAAACTCTTGTTTCTATAATTTTATACAGAGTTGTACGTGTTGTGCTGTGATAATCATATTTCACAGTTATTACAATCTCACTTTGTTTGAACACTGTTTTATTTGTGATTAGCTGCACAAGATTAGTTTCTAAAATTTCATAGTAACAATGACAGCTGTCAAAATTGCCTTCAATAGATAGTACTCGACAGAGAGTACGCAGAGCTGCACATGGAAATATTTATTAAATTGACTATGACTTTTCTGTTCGAAGGTATTTTGTGGAAAGATCCCAAAAGATATGTACGAAGATGAGTTGATTCCATTATTTGAAAAATGTGGAAAAATTTGGGATCTGAGGCTGATGATGGACCCCATGACATGTACCAACAGGGGATATGCTTTTATCACATTCACTAACCGGGAGGCTGCACAACAGGCTGTTAGAGAGGTATGTCTACATCCGTTTATGACTACTATTACTAGTATTACTACTCTACTACTATATACTACACACTACTTTTACTACTACTACTTACTACAACTACTATTACTACTACTACTACTGCTACTACTACTGTTACTACAATTACTACTACTACTACTACTATTACTACTACTACTACTACTACTACCACCGTTTAATACATAGACCTTATCTGTAACGTGTACAAACTTACTTATCTTTTTGTTAGCCCCATAGTTAAACACCATGCCGCTACGGACCCATTGGATCTTTTTATTTATTTATTGTTTACAAAATTTTTAGAAATGTTACAAAATTGTTATTGCTACCAAAAAGACATGCACTCATTCAAAATGTTTGTCGTAGATACGATTAGCGGAAAGAGTCCTGATAAGTGTTTCAATTCAAGTTACTTCCTTGAACACGAGTAGACTCCTCCGCTTTAATAATTGTTTTATTTTTTAATTTTTTTTTTTTTTCCATTATATCTCATCACCACAATTCGAAGCGATGCGCTCGATCAGCAATCTCGAGTACTCTCGAGGCTCGTTGCTGAAATTTTCTTTTTCTTTTTGTTTCCACGACGTTAACCTTTAATTTATATTTAAGTCCCATGATATTATCGCCTCGACTTTACGGAAACAATTGGCTCTCTTTAAAAAAAAAAAAAACATTTCGAACGAGTGTCGTTACACATCTATGTGGCTTGTTCATTGTTCGTACATATTAGCTCCGTATTTCTAGTAGTATGATGACTGTCATGTGGTAATTGAAAATCGGATTCGGGATCGGTATCTAATGATCAATGTCGTTGGTGTCAAAGAACAACCCACATAACCACTGTCTTGATACGTATATGTCCCTGACCATTTATTCATGTTTAAGTACATAGTGACATCCACTTGATCCCAGACATTTTTATAACAGTGAAAAATGTATTAATGATGTCCTGCGGATGAGTTTCTTTTTCCAGCTCTCCTCTTTGCTCAGTGGGCAAAATTGGGAGTGGAGAACCTTGCTGAAAGAGTAATGAGTACGGAAAGAAAGTACGAAAAAAAAAAAAAAAAAAGAAAAAGAAAAAGAAAAGTAATGAGAGAACGTACGAAAGAACAGAAAAAAAAAAGGAAAAAGAAAGAAATGATATTTACGGAATTCGAAAGGGACAAGAGAAAAATGTAAAATTCTGTGGTTTAATTGGTTAGGGGTATATTTACATAATTGGTTGCAACTCAATTGGACAGTGACAATTTTTGTAACAAAATTTAAAAAAAATTGGTAGGCTTAAAATTTGTTTACAGGAGCACACGATACGCGTACGCCGGTTTCCTATATTGTGAAGACTCGAGCGACAAAGCGCATGCCACTTTCTCGCTTTCGTGGATCCACGCCATGCTAACTACTTTTACTAAATTGTACATTTTGAAACGTTTCCTAAATTTTTTACTATCTGTCGTAATTACTTAACACCTATATGGACAAACTCATCGGAACAAAATTAGGCATGTGTGTGTTTTTCTTCATCCCACAGCTCGATAATCACGAAATAAGACCCGGCAAGTGTCTGAAAGTAAACATTAGCGTTCCTAATCTACGACTTTTCGTGGGGAACATACCAAAGTCAAAAGGCAAAGAGGAGATCTTGGAGGAATTTGGTAAATTAACAGGTAAAGTGAATTCGAGGCGTGTGTTACCTACCTCATACCTATACCTACCTGTCTACCTGTACTGTAACATAAGAGTGGTAGCTTTTAAGTAGTGGTTGTAGATGGTATGGAACTATGGAGCATCCACGCGATCACATGATCACATGATTGCGTGATCTGCGACACCTGTGACACCTTCGATTCTGGTCAGTCTCCTTGCCTCTCGGTTTATTAGTGAACAGTAACACCTCTCTGGTCCAAGTCTTCTTTTCCTCTCATATTTAGGTTCAGTTATGAGTTATATCTGCTTCCAGCTATATACGCGCCGAGTACCTTGCTCCAGGCTCAATCCTAATCACGATCAGCCACCGTACGGATATCATCCACGTATCTCACATGCAGTCCTCACCACCCTCTTCTCGATCACTGCTCATCCTCCCGTCGACTCCTCTCAAGATCATCCACGATCTCCTCGTCTCGCTCGTCTCGCTCGTATCGCTTCCTTCTTCGCAACCGCCGTCCGTCCTGCGTCGCGGAGGAGGAAGACGCTAATAGAGCGTTGCGGGTTCTGGGGGACCTGGATGTTCGATGAAAATAGAAAAAAAAAAAAAAGGATATCAATGAAACCCTGTAACTCGTGTAGACCTAAGAACATCGTATTCTCAGATCTGACGAACGCAAGCCATCCAGAGATCATTTTTATTTGGATCTTTGATATGTGAAAATGTGATTCATGACTAAGCCTCAAGCATGGGGGTACGGGAGACCTGCGTGGACCGCTGGGGCGTGTGGCTCGCTAACAAACGGACAGGCACTCCCAACCACCCATTTATCCATTATCCAAATTACATTTAAAATCCCATATCCCAATTACCATTGCGACCGACGATCCTACTTCCACTTCTTTTATCCAACTCATCCTTGATCTCTTTAATCTCTCTTGCTCTTTGTATCTTTGACGCTCATACACACACGCACGCACATATATGTGTGTGACTTCTCGATATATATATCTCTCTCTTTCTCTGTCCATCTCACTCACTCTTATTGTCTCTATATCTATCTATCTATCGTTCTCTTTATCTCGTTCAAATTCTCATAGACTCTCTGTGTCCATTTCCCATGGATCCTCCGACTGTCCCAATGTAACTTTCCCAAAGACACACCCCTGTCGCTCCAACTCTCCTTTTTGAAGGTCACTTCAGATTATGATTAACAAAAAAAAAAAAAACAAAAAAAAAACCTACGCTCAGTCAGCCAATAAGCAGGCGAAATCACAAGAGGCAAGCTTAATTGGCTCTCTCCTTCCACATTATTCTTACAGCTGAATGATTATGAGATTCGGAAAGGCAAAAAGATTGGTGTTACCGTATCTTATAACAATCACCGCTTGTTTGTGGGAAATATTCCAAAGAATCGAGACCGAGATGACTTGTTCGAAGAGTTTACAAAGCACGCACGTAAGTTGAAAATTGCGCTTAAATCAGCAGGCAGTGACCAAAGGAAGTTCTGTGGGAGAGAGCGATATGTACCTTAATCGGTGGGTCAGTTGTTGTTATTGCAGTCGATTGACGGAGGTGCCAGGTGGGTTGGAATCTCGCCCTCTCGCATCCGAGTAGAAAAAAAAAAAAAACAAAAAAAAAATTCAATCACAATTAATTCGAGTAACTCGTCAGTCATTGGTGGTCTGTTGTTCTCCCGTTGCCAAATTTTTTCACTGGACTTTGCAAAAAATTTTTTTTACATTCACACGTATCGTAAACGCCTATCACGTTTCAGCGCCGGAATGCTTGTTCTGACGGTGTTTATTTTTGTTATTCTAATATCGCGATGAAAAAAGAAAAGAAAAAAAACGAAATTTTAGAGAAGGAGCCTCTGTCCAAAATTTGTTCACGAGTCGCGAGCGAATGAGATACACTGTATGGGAATTACTTTATCTCTCTCTTTCTTTCTCTCTTTCTTCTCTCACTCTCATTCTTTTTCCTTCTTTCTCCATCTTTGGTCTTATATTTAGTTGTCTTAAGAAAATTGTTTTTTTTTTTTCTCTCAAGTATTCTCTCTCTCCTCGTATTTTCACACGCAATTCCTGATTACGTATCTAGTATTCGCCGTGCGTTTGTCTCGTTGTGAATTGGCTATTTTGTTATAATTATTTAGTTCTCGTCGCCCATCCGTCCTTTCAATTATACTATATATACATAGTCTTTCTTGTCTTCTTGTTTCTTCGCAATTCCTTATTCTCTCGAATTTTTCTTTCCATCGAATCTCTCTCTCTCTCCCTCCTTCTCTCGTAGTTTGCTCTCTTTTTATTTTCGTTACACGAGACATTCGTGCAAGAGTTCGCTGCATGTCTTATCAAAATCTCCGGGGTGGTAGAACGAACGAAGAAAAAAAAAAAAAAGAGAAAACTTGCGGTATGTAGCTTAGTTTCGCTGTCTCCCCCTCTAAGGTACAAACGTTACTCGTTGCGGAATTATCTCGATTACGAGATCAAAAACAAAGTGATACCAAAAAAAAAAAAATTTACGTAGGTCTGTCTTTCGTTTCCAAGAAATTACACGGAAATGTAAAGCGAAACAAAATTTTTCAAAAAACAAAAAAAATTACTAACGGCTGGCGTAAACGTGTCAATTTTGACAACGGGATGTCTCGTCCAGGTCTGTTTGAGAACGATGTCTTTTGTGTGAAACGACGAGTGTCTGAACCGTGATTCATTCTTGTACTTGCTCTTTGGTTATTTTATATTTTTCTTTTATATATATAGACACACACACACGTATATGCAGGACATTTTTTGTTCAGTGTCTATGTGTCTATATATATATATACGTATTATTATTTTATTTATTTATTTATTTATTTTTTTTGTAATATACGCGCGAGTGTGTGGTGGCATATAGTATATTCTTGCATGAACTCTCAGAGTCTGGACACAGAGAGGAGACCCAGCGACAAAAACACATCCCCGGAGGCAAGTGCCAAAGTTGATGCGATGAGGCGAAGGCTGATCGAAAGTTTATTGTTCATTTAGGAATTATACATACGAGAGTAACATTGCGTTAGGAGTACGTTAGACACACGAGGCATATACATTTTTCCAACAATTTACGAGACTTTTTTCTTTTTTTCTTTGTTATTATTACTTTAAACGCGACTGCTTGCCTGCGTCGTGGGACTTGCTTTAGACGCGCCTGCCTGGCTATTGTGGCTTGTGGGAAAATCGAATTTTTATTTTTTTCTCTTTTCTTTCCTTCGATCGTCACGTTCGTTGGATGGAAGAATGTGTGCCACGGTGTTTGTTTTTGAGAAAAAGAGATAAAAAAAGAATAATTATATAGGTAGACGAAAAAAAGAATAGAACGAGCATCAGAGCTTGACTATGTAAACTGAGAGGAAGGAGAGGTGAACCATATCCTACAAAGCATTGCAGTAGATAGTCGGACTGTCTGACATACGTTATTTTTTTATTTTTTATTTTTTTTTTTCAAATCGCGCAACCACCGGTCAGTCTGAAGTGTTTGTTTGTTGGTCACAATGAATCGTGTGACGTTTATGTTAAGAACGTAAATAGAATTTTGAGGGTTTTTCGAGAAGAAACTTTTTTTTTTTCTCTCCTTTGAATCATTGTTTTTCTCTACACGTTACTCCGTTTATGTGTTTCTCGATGAAGAGTCGATCCCCGTTCATTTGATTTTTTTTGTACGAAGCACCGTTGTCGGTACGACTTTCTTGATCTTGATAATTAATTAATTTTTTTTTATTTTGATAAATATTTAATTCATTTTTTTTTTCATTTATCTCGATATGATCATTCTCTTATTTTTTATGTATAAACATCTCAGACCGACCGCGTGTCCGGTTTTTTTTTTTTTTTTTTTTTGTTGACATAATGTCTCTCTATCGCTCCTTGGAGCGCATTATATGGCGCTCTCTCGTTTTAATCTTCACGTTTTGTTTCAAGAGCCTTTTTCTTTACATCGAAAACACGTATGTCGTCTCCTAGCATAGAAAAACGTCAGGTTCCCCTTTTTGTTTGTCTCTTGTTGAAAAAAAAAAAAAGAAAAAGAAAGCGAAAGACATTAAAAAAAAAAAAAGCATTCACAGTCACAAGCAACTACGGCGAAACTGATCGTACGCGAAGATAAATTTTAAATATATTTTTTTTTAATGTATTCATTTTATTTTATTTTTTTCTTTATTGGTAAGAACAGGAAATATACATATATCTATAGAGAAACGTCAACATCCTCCCCTTCTACCCTCATCACACACGCTTAAAAAAAAAAAAAAAAAAAACATACGTACCCGTCGACATGCCTAGAACAACAGCGGGTTGACTTACGGACGTTTTCGCGAGCCTTTACAGAAATAGAAGAAGGAAAAAAAAGAAGGAAAAGTACAAAAAAGAAAATGAGAGGGAAATGACAATAATTATACATACAAACAACCACAACACTGTGCCAAAGCTAATAGTAGTATTATTATAATAATAATAATAATAACGCGCACTTGACTATTCTAGCCCCTCCCGCCCCACGGCCATTAACGACAGCCGACATACTTCTGTATTAAATACGTAATCGGGGATCGTCCTTACGAGCAGACTAATATTTTGCTGTTGGACGAGCCAAAATTTCATCTTGTATCTTTGCCATCTGCGACTCGAACAGATGGGGGAAAAATGCTTGGCCGAAGAATGATCTATATATGCATATATATATATATGTATAAAAGTATATATATATATACATATGTCCATCGTGTCAATAGATATTGCGTCTTGGCACTTAGCTCCGTTGCCGAAGAAGTCGAGCTTTGTGGGGAGAATTTTTTTTTTCTTCTTTTTTTTCGTTTGTACTCGTGTTTTTGCTTTTGGTACTTTTCCTCTTGTTTTTTTTCTCTGTTTTTTTTTCCCATCTTGTCACTCATTGTCATACTCGATATCGTATCTTTGCAAGTGAATCTCTTGACGAGCGCGACGACAAAAATTTTGTTCGCTTCGTTTCAGTCCAAGTTCGCTCGGCGTCGCGCGTTTTCCATCTTGCGATAAAGAATATTGGCGATCAAGCGCAGCGCGTTTTATTTTCTGTTCATACCATTCGTACTAAGATCGAGAAAGACAAAAAAAAAAAAAAAAGAAATGGCATAGTTGCTTGAATCTGTTTATCCTGTGTTCTCGCACATTTTCCGTTCTGTACCCCGTAGTTATCTTATATGCGTATACGTATATATATATATATTTTTTTAAATTTATTTAAATCGATTTTTGACTACGTCGAAGTGAGCCTTACCCACGTTTTGTATGATTTTCCACGATACAGCTGGCCTGACCGAGGTGATTATCTACAGCTCGCCGGATGACAAAAAGAAGAACAGAGGCTTCTGCTTTCTGGAGTACGAGTCTCACAAGGCAGCCTCCTTAGCAAAGCGGAGGCTGGGCACTGGCCGAATCAAGGTCTGGGGCTGTGATATCATAGTTGACTGGGCCGATCCTCAAGAGGAGCCTGACGAGCAAACCATGTCCAAAGTAAGATCACGCGCGAGCGCAAGCTCTTATTTTTGTGCTTTCGGTATGTTCCACTTGGGTAGGTACGAAGAACATACACGAGGTGTGGATTTGGCATTTTTTTAATAAGGCGGTAGACTTTTTTATTTTTGGATAAATCTCAAATCCTCAGCTTGCTCGAGGCTCGAGACGCTTTTCGGGAAGCTGTACCGTGACTTATGGAAAAGGGACTAACGGCCATGTTATACTGTACTATGTCCTTTTTGTGCTTTGTACTTGTGCGACCTCGGTGGTTGGTTTTACTTGGTCTGAAATTAAAGTCGCCTTTTCTATCTCCAGGTACGTGTGCTATATGTAAGAAACCTGACACAAGACTGCTCAGAAGAGAAACTGAAGGAATCCTTTGAACAATATGGGAAAATCGAGAGGGTGAAGAAAATCAAGGATTATGCCTTCGTTCATTTTGAAGATAGGGATAATGCTGTTAAGGTATGAAGTTTTTGAATTTAATTTTTGGATAATTTTTTTTTCTTCCCCCCCCCCCCCCCCCTCTTATATTTAGCCTAGCTAACTCGCTTTTGATTACTTAGGCGATGCGCGAACTTAATGGGAAAGAGATCGGCGGCTCCCATATAGAGGTGTCGCTTGCGAAACCTCCGTCCGACAAGAAGAGGAAGGAAGAGATCCTGCGGGCCAGGGAGCGTAGAATGATGCAGACCATGCAGGGACGCAGCGGGTAATTTTTCTTTTTTTTTCTTTTTTTTTTGATCTCTTTTATCTTTTGCCTTCGAGTGTGGCTTTTCTTGGGTGGAAGGGGAAAGGGGTAAATTTTATACTAAATTCATTGTTCACAGGGGGTCTCCGTTACATGCTAGCATGCTGGGGGGCCCGATGCCAGTTCGTGGGCCTGGTCAGGGGCCCCGCGGAACTGGCGCGGGCATGCGGGGACCAATGGGACGTGGCGATTATGGTAAGTAACCTCCACCCGCCCCCTCTCAGTCACGACCTGTACCATTTTTTTTATTTACAGTCTTTCGTTTCACTAGTTTATCCGCACGTTACTGTATACCGGGATGATGGGAGTCTCTTGTGAGGCGCTTCCGGTTGTATCTTTATTAGAAAGTCGAGTTTGGCGGGAAAATTTTAGTTTTCAATTTTTTTTTTTTTTTCTTTACTAAGGCGATTCGGAACAAGATCGATTGTTGCGCAAGAACTGATTTTTAACGATTGGTTACGGTAACGTGTGGATATTTTATACGTGACCCCTCACCTTTGGCGTTTACGAGATTACGTTTTTCTGTACTAAGAAAAAGGGAAAAAAAAATGTGACAATCGTTTGTCGCGATTGTTCTTTTCTTTCAATACCAATCGGTCTGTTGTGTCGTGAGATAACAGTGCGCGATTTTGACTTGAGTTAGCTTCGCGTTACCTCGAGTGTGCTTTTTTCCCTTACGAATTAAAAAAAAAAAAACAGTAATTGTCTGGATACTCGATGATAACGTCATGCTTTTTTTTTGTGACGCGTTCTCACGCAGTACCTGGAACGGATGTTCAATTGTTTTTTTTCCTCTAGTCGGTTTTTTTTTTGTACTATTCTTTCTGTCTTGCCTTCGTTTTTGAATGATCGTACGCGGATAATTTTTTTTTTCCTTTGGTACAGTCATCGCCAATTTTTCAGGTTCATTACTGTGTACAAACCCTAATCGAATATATTTTTTCGAGTATAGGATTCGAAGGTCCTGGCTCATTGGCATTGATTTCTTTTCTTCCCCCTCCCGTGATTACAGATTGACAAAAAAAAAAAAATGGCAATGGCCAATTCATTCCTTTACTTTGGACATATTATTCTCTATTCCTTACTCTTTTTTTTTGTATATATATTTTTATTTTTATTTTTATTTATTTTTTTTTTCTTATTTTCCCTCAATTCTTCAGTAAATTTTACATAACACAGATATATGTCCCGCATGCCTTTGGGGATTTTCTTCACTATCTCACTACATACCTTGGCTTACGCGCATGATAGGCAACTTTGAAAAGTGTGAATATTATACAACTTAGCCGAGACTTTTTTTTTTTGCGAAGGACACTCGCAGTGCCAAGCAGGATTATACGAACACGTATCTCTTCATTACATAACATCCCTTCGCTCCTCTGCATCCCAGTACGTTTCCTATTTTCGTTTCACTTCCAAGGAGGATCACGTCGAATTTTCGCTTACTCACGCGAGCGTTTCGAAAAATCACGCCAATCAGAAACCCTTGGTTCAGTCGGGACAAAAAAAAAAAAATTCGCACTCTTACGACTTTTGTAACCTTTTTTTTTTTTTTTAATTTCTTTTCTCTCTATTTATACATTCCTTCACCGCGCATTCTCGCGTAACATTGTTTACGAGTCGGAGCGACTATGCGGGAGCGTGTTAAATTTTTTACTGAAAAGGTTTCGGTATAATTCGGAAGGTTGTAGTGAGAAAGTGGCACGAAAATTTGTTCAACTTTTTTTTTTTTTTTTTTCTTCAAAATATTTCATTGATTCGCAATGAAATTTTTTTTTTTAATTCCCTTTTTCGTTCTTCATTAACTATGTACTACAGACTTCATATCTGACGAGCTTCTTCCTTTTATTCTCGCGTTACGTTCGGAACGACCAAAGCACGAGGAAAACCATTTATATTTCCCGCCTTGACGAGTAATCCGCGTGTCCGCGCAATTTTTCAAAGAATTGTGGGTCAGTGGTATATACCATTTTTTTTTCCATAATTTTGTGTGTATGTGCGTGCGTGTACATGTATATCTTGCGTCATTATTACGTATATAGCAGTACCTTTATTACCTTACCACTACCACTTCCTGTATCACCCGTTATACAGAGGATAATCGAAGAAATTCAACTCTCTCTCTATCTCTCTCTCTCTCTATATCCTTACAACGACAATACCCTGTCTCGCTCTCTCTCTCTCTTTCTCTCTTTCTCTCTCACTCTCTTTCTCCTCCTCGTATTCATCCCACCAAACTAAACAAGAGTCACCGACAATTGCATGCGTATCGTTTGGCTCTTTTTTTTTTTCTTGTACTTACAGTTTGGTACCCCTGATGGTAATTTAATCCGAGTGGCAAGTGTAAATTTGTTTTTCTGCCAGTATTGTCAAAAATAGTCTTTTCTCGTTTCCCCCTCTCTCTTTGTTTTTATTTATTAATTCATTACTTCGTTTTTTTTTTTTTTTTTACTATCCAATCTCCCTTCCCCTAATCTCAGTACCACCCTCCCCTCCTACTCCTCTCCAAGCAAGGCTTCACGTCAGTGTCTTCCAGTCGTATCTACGACTTCATTGACCTTTCCCCTTACGCCCTGCTGCCCGGTTCAACTCCGTCTTCCCCCTTATCCCTCCCAGCGTTGTTGTTCTTGTTGGTTGTTTTTTTCGTCGAATCATCACATACATATATACATACATATTATCCTTTGCGTTATACCGTATCTCGTTTTTTCTTTCGTCCTCTTTTTTTTTTCTTTCTCTCTCTCTTTATCTGTCTTTCTCTCTCTCTCTCTCGTTGCCCTTTCCTAAATGTGAGCGTGTTGGTTGGTTTTTAGTCGAAAGGATATCATTTGAAGTAAACATCATTATATTCCACGTACGAGTGTCCTTTGTGCATCAACGATTGAAAAAGTCAAAAATCTATTTTACAGCTCTCAAGGACATAGGTAAGCCGGGACTTATGAGAATGACGAATGCAAATGTAGAAGTAATCGTATACGTACAATATATATATATATACACATATTATCTCCTCGGTAGTACGTTGTCATTGTTTTCATTATTATTGTTGTTACTATTACTATTATTATTATTATTATTATTGATTGTCGGTAATATTGTTGATTTTTATAATTTTGTTTTTTTCTTTTCTTTCTCTCTTCTTCTTCTTCTTACCATATCTTCTTTCTTTCTCTTCTGTCGTTGTTCTTCTTTTTTGTTTACTCTACCCATAACACACGTATATGTATATATTCCGTTAATTTTATCACTTACTCGGAACGGTGGTAACTTGTTGTTATCATGGTATTGGCGCGTTCGATCGTATATACATATATATATATATATATATATATATATATATCTACGTATATATGTATATATATCGGAACGAACGAGATCGTCGAAAATTCATGCTACGTACGTACGTGACCTCCTTTCTTTCTCGTTGAATTCGGTTGTGTCGATCGTGGGCAGCACGGCAATGGTACGAAGTCCCATTTGCATCGGGAGGCTTTTTTTGGGCGCAAGCTGCTTCTCTTCGTCGCGCGCCGTGCGGACGTTTCGTTGTCATGACAATTTCGTGCGTCGGCGGTTAAAGCGTTTTTGCGATTAAAATCGAGAGCCGAGCATCGATATATCGAATCTCGCGTATCGAGGTATCTACCTCTCGAATGCATTCGAGCACGCGATTTTCGACGATCCCTGAAGAACAATATATACGTATTATGATCAGGATGTGACGTATGGTGGTAGGGTAATGATTTTTGTTAAAACAAAAAAAAAAAATCTTTTTTTTTCTGCTCGTTATCATTTTATTATTTTGAAGCCTGCGTGATACGCATATATATGTATACTATCGATGCGGTAGATGAAATGAATTCTGTCTGTTTGAACTCTCCTACGTATATACGTATAGGGCCTTGGCCGTGCGTATATACGGGGAAGGAGGTGTATCGACTAAATACGATATATCGATATCAATTATCGAACCACGATTTCTCGTGTTTCTCGAGCAGCACATTGGAATTTAAAGAAAAATTTATCTTTTCCCGGCATGCCCTGGTTTTTTTTATTCACGTGTGTATATATATATGTAGCTCTTTCCTTCGATGTTTACGTATACGAGCGGGGGTTGTCGTTCTGGCGACATGTATATCTGTTTTTTTTTTGTTTTTTTTTTTTCTTAATTTTCTTGATCCTCGCATATACGTAAACGTTACAATATACATATATATGTATATATGTACACACAACTTTTTTTTTTTGTTTTCCTCTTACTTGGTTCGTTCTGGTTCGTTGTTGTACTCTCTTCTTCTCTTGTTGAGTATATAAGCTGCCAATTTGGATAATATCGTGGCTAAACTTGGGTCTATTTGTAATGTGTGTTTTTATAGATTATGATTACGACTATTACGGTTATGGGGATTATCGAGGTGGCTACAGTGATCCATATTACGATGACTATTATCGATACGAAGATTACTATTTCGATTACGCGCCGCCTCCGCCACCTGCCAGAGGGAGAGGCAGGCAGCCTCAACCGGTGGGTCGCCTTTTTTAATCGTTTTAAAGTCGTTTTTTTTTCGTTCTTGAATTCATATATATTTTTTTTTATATATATATATATCTCTCTAAATATTTTCCGACAATATGCGGTAGTTTGATTGTGGCACAGTGTTCGCGGAAACTTATATATATGTATATCTATATAAACTTATATATATATATATATATTAAACCCGTCCTCTCTCTCTCTCTCCCTAAGTCACTCATTCATTGTCTGCCGTTCACTATTGGTGTCGACATTTATTCTCATTAAACTTTTTTTTTTCATTGTCATCGTACTCACTTGCATCGCCTGCCGACCACGGCCACCAGCCCCACCCCCTTTTTTTTTTTTTTTTTGGAAACAGCCCCTCATTTTTTTTTACACAGTCTTATTACGTACTGCGTCGACGGTCTTAGCAGTTTTTTTTTTGTCACATATCCGGTATATCGATTTTCTCGATACACCATTGTTTCCCTCTCTTTCTCTTTTCTTTCTTTCTTTCTCGTGACACTGTTTTAAAAATTTTCTTTTTCACTATTATTCCAAAGCCATACGCAATATGTGTATGTCTTCACTCACACAATTCGTGGCCTGTGCGTGTGTACGATTAATCATACGGCTTTTTTTTTTTAATTAACCTTGTGCCGGCTTATCACCAATTAATCGTTTACAAATTAATCGATACTAATCGCTGTACTGTATATATTACTAAAAAAATTTTTTTTTTTTGAAAATTATCCGACATTTGCGCATATCGTGTACACATTGGTACGTACGTGGGTCCGTTTGCCTATTTACCTGAATATTAATATATCTATACGTGCGTCTTATAATGACAATTTAACGCGTAGATATGTTCAGGACGGATGCGACAACGAGACGTTTTAATTTATTGTATTTTGCTGTGATGAATTTTTTTTTGTTACGTATATTCACATTGGCTTATTATTATTATTGCGTTTCGTCGTCGCAGTGCCGTCCGTTCGTGAGCTGAAACAAAATTTTTTAACTCTATCTCGCTCTGTTTTGTATCATCATTATTTTCTTTTTATTATATATATATATCTCTCTCTCTCTAATCGATCATCGTTCATCCAATTCATTGAACCTCGCTACACCTGTTCGGAATAATCCGTTACTGTAATCTGTTGCCGCACCCGACTAAAGCGATATCCAAGACTGTCTATATATTGCCACGACTAACTCATCTAACCCGAACACATTGCCACTGTCAAATTGCTTGTCAAAATCATATCTGAGCCATGGTTAGACCCATTCCAAATTATCTCTAAGTCAAAATTGAAGTCAGGTACAGAAAAGGAGGTATCGTGCAGACGGTACGAGAGTATTCGACGCGGTCGTTGGTTGGGAAAGAAAAAGGAGAAAGGAAAAGAAAGAAGTAAAAGGAGAAGAAAGACGGAAAGAGTTGAACGTACGAAGAGGAAGGGACGAGTAAGATGAGAATGTGAGATGGGCTGAACCGATGAAATGTGCTTGGGGAGGATATGGGGAGGATATGGGGAGGATATGGGGAAGATGTGGGGAGGATATTGGGGGGGGGGGGCTACGTTGATGCTAGTGAAAGATGCGAAAATAACCAGAGGAGAAATGCTGGTGATCGCTGAGAAAATGGCTGACTGCGATAAGGGAGGAGAGAGAAGGGGCGAGGAATGGAGAGAGAAAGAAAGGAATTTGAGAAAATCGAAATTGGAGATTCTCTCGATCCACTTTATAAAGCTGTGATCTCCGTTGCACCGATGTTCTCTTGGTGTTGCGGTTTGGCTTTGCTCTTCCTTTTTTTTTTTGTTCCTCTTTTTCTTTCTCTCTCTCTTTCGCTCGTCTCGTCTAGCAAATTTTGCTGGAGTGCGGTAGGCTTGACTTTTTGGAGGTTCTTATCGTATTCACGGTAACGAGCGAGGAGGGACAAGGTAGATTGGGAGATGATTTGAAGAAATGGAAGAAAAGAAAGATAAGGAAAGGAATCATCGTGATGAAAGGAGGATACGAATGAGTTACGTGATGACACGGAGGTTCGAGGCGAATTACAAGAATGAAGGTCTTGAGGACCGATCGAGAATGTACCTTAGTGATTTTTTTTCTTTTCATTTCCTTTTTGCTTCATTTTGTTTTTTAATCAAGATAATGAAAAAGACTATCGTTCCCTTTTCTTCCTTAATTTTTTTTTGTTTATAGTTCTCAGAACTTTCTTAGAGCGACGTTGCGTCTCGTGGCTCGGATATGATGTATCTTTTTTTTTTTATGTTAAATTACAGGGTTTTCCAAAATACGAGAGCCTTGGACACCCTGTGAACGTCCTTTAGGACTTTGCCGTCACTTGTCTATCTGTCCTTTTGTTCATTTTTTTACATATAGTCTAGATATATGTATATTTTTATTTTCTCTCTCTCTCTCTCTCTCTCTCTCTCTCTCTCTCTCTCTCTCTCTCTCTCTCACTCTCTCGTAAATCGTTCGATTGCGATAAACTTACAATCCCGTGAAACAATTTGTTACCGTTTGCATAAATACGTGAATTTGTTAAAAAAAAAAAAAAGGAGTCAATCGCAATCGACGATTTTCCGGCAAAGAACGGCGAGTCGAGTCCCGCAGATTGGAAAAGAAAAGAAAAGAAAAGAAAAAATAAGTACGTGAAAAAAGATTGGGTATAGTGAAGAGGAAAAAGAAAACGTATTAAAAAAATCTCATTTTCCAAAAAAAAAGCCGAACGAGCAACCAAAAGCTGACGTCGCCCACTTAAACAGTCACGTGTATATTTAAAAAGAAAAAAGGATGTTTCAACCGTGTTATCACGATATCGCGCATAGCTATATATGTATACACACATACCGACAGTTTCCATGGATAGAAAAGGGAATGAGATAAGGAGACACATGACATATATATATTATTATAAATAATATTATTAATGCTAATGATAATTAGAATAATAGTATATAATATTTACTGGTGGGTTTAGTACCAGTAGGACAAAGGACACGTGTCACGGCCTTATCGCTTGCTTCAGTTTTTTTGTTTTGCCATAACCGTACGTAATACACGACGTATCCGCGTACGCAACGTATATCCCCGTAACGCATCCGTACACGTCGTACGTTGCATTATGGGTACGCGTCTATTACGTTTTCTGCACTAGAAACGCTTTTACGCTTAGAATATGTTATTTTGCTGCTGTTGCCCGCCCTGTTTTTTTTTTTTCACGCTTTTTACTATTATACATATCTCTCGATTGACTTTGTTGTTCTAGCTGCCGGTGCAGTAGCTTGTGTCGCTTAAAGTACCTTCGCCAAATCACCAATCCGGCCCGCTTTACGCTTTACCACTTTGGATAACTCTGCTAACTCTGCTGCTGTGTGTAAAGAGATTTTGGTTAGTAAGGATTTGGTCCTAGGTCAACAACACCGGCCAAAAAAAAAAAAAAAGAAACGACACCCTCTCTAACATACGAAACGCACACTGTACTCTTCTCTGTCTCTTTCTATCACATTACTCACATACTCACTCGGCCACTCTTTCTCTTACTGTTTATACGTTATGTCCGTCCTTCTCTGTCTCATTGTATCCGTCACACATTTTAAAGAAGTCTAATTGTCATTTTCTCTCTCTCTCTCACACACACACACACACACACACGCGTTTACTCCTTACACAGTCATTTCTGCGATCAGACGACAGTTCTTTCTCTGTTCTGTCGTCATCGCCATTCACTAACTAATCGCTACTGTCAATCTCATCCCGAATTCTGTCTGTATCTCTACATCTCTGCCTTAATCTCTACCTGGACACAGTCTCACGTTAGGTCAGGGGCCACTGACTGGTAGCACCGACCTTAAACCAATTCACTCACCCGACAACAACAACAGAAACTTTCCTGTTCACCCCACGAAAAGAAAGGAGAAAAGAATAAAACGGAATAGCAAAGATTCGACGACGTAATTTAAGCCAAAGAAAAGAGACGGAAAAAAAAAACAAGAGAAAGAAAACTCGAAGATACAAGCTTTTCAATTTCTGTCCGTTATGAGGCCCCCTGAAAAACCCTGTCTTTCTGTCTATCTATCTATATATATATATACATGCCCATAGTAGCAGTTAGCTAACTTCACGAGGTTAGCGTTGCGATTTAGGTGTGAACAGCGACGCCGCCATTAAGGAAGCCGTCACGGGCTTTTGCGATGCGCGGCTACGTGATTAGTGGCGTTAGGGAGGGAGGAGGAGATCTCTTATTTATTATCGTTTTATATATACACATATATATATATATATATTCCGGGTTATTCACGACAATCGCACCAGCTGAAGTTGGCCGCAAACAGATGATATTACTAGCGTGGCGTCATTGAAAGAATTTATCTTCATAACATTATTAACATACTGAACGTAGCGCTTTGTCATTCGAGGCCGCGCTCTCTCGATTAAATCGTGCATTCGCGTCCAACTTCAGCTCGTACGTCGTCTTAAGAACCCCCGTACCATATATATATGTGTATATTTATGTATATAAATATATGCACGTTTACTCAGGACCATTGTATCGCCTGAAGTTGATTCTACCGTAGGAATTAATCGAAATCAAATGGACAAAACCATCTTCGGGTGGTTCCAATAGTCCTGAGTAAATGTGTATGCTATATACTATATATATGTGTGTGTGTGTTCTCACACCCCTTTCACTATATATGTATATATAAGATAGTTTTGTCATATTATTCTTTATCTGTACTCTTATATATACATATGTATCTACACACACGGACACACGCGCACACATATATACATGTTACAATGTTGATCGAGCGATCACTGCGTGACGTGTGTTGACGAAAAGATGGAAGGAAGGAAGGAAGGTATTGCGTGTGTGCCAGTAACGAGCAACTCTGGGGTAACGTTTGGGTGTGTGTTGTTTGGTCAGGCTGGTCGTCGTGGACGTGGAGTAGTGCCGCCGCGTGGCCGGGTCGGTGGCCCCCAGGCCCGTGGGCCGGTCAGTCGGGGACGCAACCCCGCAACCTCAGGGGCTCATGGGGCCCAGCGACCGGCCGCCCGTGGGGGGGTCCGCGCCAAGGGAAGTTTACCAGGTGAGGATGGTCTGTATCTCCACAAAACAATCAACTTTTTTTTTCTATTATAGTCTTATTACTCTCGTTACTCCCTCGTCCTCGCCCATCGCCCGTCTCTTCCGTCTCCATTAACCCGTATGCCGTTATTTAGTCCTCTTCAGCTCCTGTCCAGTCCATTTTACAGTGGATAGATTTGCCATTGAACAAAATTATTGAAATTTTGACGCGATTTTTTTTTTATCGTTCAGACGAATTTTGATCTTTGCTGCTTCATACTTGGCTGCTCGGCACTTTTTAGATTCTTTTTTTTTTCTCGTAATTGTAGGATTCATATTTTTTTTTGTACGCGATTTATTGGTAGTCGATGCTTTGTGCACTGATTTTATAAAGTGACAAAATTTTTTTTTTGACAGAATCGAGTCGCTAGTCTTTTTTTTTTTTGCCAATCACATTGTACTTCGATCGATACAATTTGTTGAATTTTTTTGGATTATTTTTTTTTTCTTTGGTGCGAAGCTGCTGAGGTCGCTGCCTTACTCGATTATGTATCTATAGATGTGCACTCTTTACAGCTAAATGGCCCAAGATCCGTAACCCAAAAAAAGAAAGTAAATATAAAAAAGATTGTTCAATCTTGAGTCTTTTCTCTTAAGAATTGTCCTGACGCTTACGCTTGTCTTACTTGTTATTATTAATCCACATTCGCCGCACAAGCTGAGACTCGAAATTCAGTGAAAACCGACGCGAGAGGTTATCTTATTTTTGACGTTTGCGCATCTTACTTACACGTGTATCTTTCTTTCGCACGTACGGCAAGTCTTACCGACAATCGCTCGTATTCGCAGTCTTTCTTTTCATCGTCCGTCAATCTGACGAACCTGCTCTTATGGCTGGCCTCTCTTTTGCAGGCGGTCATTTTTCATGTTACGTAATCGGACTCCTCGTAAATTCATTACGACAACAATTTCGTGCTCTGGTACCAGCTGTATTCGGATCTTCCCATTGTTTACTAGGAGTATGGCTTTTCGCAATTGCACTTTATTGCTCTCAGTGAAATTTGAACGTCGATCAGAGCAAGAGTGTCAAATACGTATCAATGTTTCTAACCCAGTTCGGCGTAATGCACTAATATGCCTTGCATCGCACTTAATTCACATGTAATTTCGTTTAACAAGATTTTTAATATACCCGGTAGTCCTACTTGACTTTCGTATTGATTATTAATAACGTACTTACAGTGGTATCAGAGTCTCCCTTCTTAGGCGGCCAATTCATGTATACCAATAGATGCACTTGTTTTTGCTTACTTTAGCGTAATCACGTTACTCTGTGACTTTTTTTTTTTGATTATGCAATCTTCTTTCTCCTTCGAAATCACTTCGACTTTGGACACTAGGGACAGTCGTAAATGAAATTTTCGTATTTCTTTAAAATTATTTTTATGCAGTTGGCAGCACTGCGAATACTTTCGAGTATACTTTTAGGTTTTTCTTTTTTTTTTTTTAAATTCATAACTCGCAGTTTCCTCGAAATTGGCTGTATGCTTTTGGAATTGGTCGAGTTTCAAAAGATTTTTGCGTCTGAAGCGGCAAAACGTGCTGGGAGTGTATTGGCTTGGGTTTTATGGAGAAGGCAGATGGGCTGGTGTCCAAGTGGTATAGAGAAATCTTCGTCTGAGAGATTGGGGAAGGACAATGGAGTAAAATGGGAAAAAGACAATTGTAATATTCTAGGAAATTTTTTTCGGTATATCTTTTCATATTGTATACGAGACCGGGTGTGGATTATTTTTTTTTTTCTTTCATTAGGATACAATTTCGTCCCTGCTTCCTTCCAAGGTACCTGTCATCCATCCAAATCCATACTAACGATCCCACCTAGGTAGGTCTAGATGCTAGAAACATAATTTTAAGGTACACTCGGGCCAAACGCAGTTGGGACAAAATACACTGTGGAGATTAAATTATATTTGACAAAATTTTCGAAATACTTGATCGAAAGGAAAAGCAGAAAAAAAAAGACTCTTTTGTCCCAGCTACGAATCACTCAAGTAGCGAGTAAGCAGTGATTAGAGTCTCTCATTCAGCAAATCTAACGAAGAATTTGGCACGGATGGTCAAGGATTTTAGGAAAGGAGGTTAAATAAGGAGATAAGGTAAGGGGAAAAAATGGCCAATTTTTAACGACCTTAGTTAATGAGAGACACACGGCCGATGATCCCAGACGGAAGAATCAATCGGTATATATATATATATATATATCTGACTATAAGTAAGTTTCACGTAGACGTAGGACAGACAAGAGAGTTAACGATAGAGAACAAAAAAGAAAGGTAGCCCATAAGAATATACGAATTTGGATCTTAATGGGTCCGGAGGTCGAAAGGAATTTAGAAATTTTCTAATAATTGTCATTGTTCTTTCTCTTCACAGCAGGTAAGCGAAAGTTTGACGGGGGTCACCAGAACCAGGGGGAATCTAAACGTCGCTTCCAGAGCAGCTGGGGAAACCAGCCTCTCGCCCAACAACCACTGGGCAATGCGTACGGATTGGCGAGTGTGAACGGTGGCAGTGGCGGCGGCGGCGGCGGCGGTGGTGGTGGTGGTGGTGGCGGTAGTGGTAGTGGCGGCAGTTTTGGTGCTGACAGAGGAGCGTCATCGGGAGGCGCGACTTCCGGGGACGATCACGAGTGGTACCAGGACTCGTATCAGTCGTGGAGCTAACTTCTGCCAGTAGTTTGTGAGCGAGTATGCGCGCACCTGGAGAACGTAAGAACCGGAAGGAGAGCGACGTCGAGGCGCAGATGTTACATCGACAAGGTGGAATCGAGAGAGACGACGCCACGAACTACTAGGAGACGGGGTAGCGGTAGTCCGAGAGGAGGAGGAGAAGGGGTCGGCAGAGCAGGAGGAAGAGGAAGAGGATCTACAAGAAGATGAAGATGAGATATCCGGTGTGAAATTGAAGAAGAAGAAGAAGAGGAAGAAAAAGAAAATATGGAGAGAGATTTAAAAAAGGCATGGCAATGGAATGGCGACACGACTAATTAATAAAAATCCTAAACGCCCGATTAACGCATACGTTTACCACACATCCTAGAAACACGTTACCACCGATCAATCCGCGTACAACGTTCTCCGTCATACGTAATCGTCAATGAAAAAAAAAAAAAAAAAAAAAAACCCAAGTTTATCATTAAATAATTCCGTTTTCTCTAATTTACTCGCGAATTTTCGTTCCGTATCTTCATCGCATTCTCGGACCGTTTCAACAACGTGATACATATTAATATGACGTATGCACGAGGGACGACTGCGATTCGTGTTCTTCTGCGCCACCACCATCGCCCGCTGTTTGTTGTGATTATGTACAGTGATGTGCCACTGGGACTATTATATTAATATTACATTGGAGTGACCACCCACCCACCCCGTACTATTATTATTATATTATTATAATACTACTACTACTATAAGTACTACTACTTACTACTGCTGCTGCTCTTACTATTACTACTACTACTGCTACTACTCCTACTATTACTACTACTACTACTATTAATACTACTACTACTGCATTGTCACATTGTTTACTGCCAAGCGTGAAAAAAAAAAAGAATGCGATTATTATACGAGAGGATTGTGGTTTGGGATGCGAGGAAACGACGTGTTGTTTCTCCGTGAATGGAACGAATCGGCGATCGTTAACGTATTTCGGATTTGTGATGGCTCCGTATTAAGATTTAATATGCGGACTTGCGGTAGGGCCTGCGGTTCACGCTTTTTTTATACATGATGAGATGAAGCTGGGATTCTTATGTAGGCGAATCTGAGTTACGGCGATGAGTCTTGTGATCGTATTAAGAGACAGAGAGAAAGCGGTACGTGATTGAAAGATATAAAGAGTGTTGTCTGTATGCTATAATTTGATACGGGTGAGAATGAGTCGAGTAATAACAGTGAATTGAGAAAGCACGAGAGAGAGAGAGAGAGAGAGAGAGAGAGAGAGAGAGAGAGAGAGAGAAAGGAAGTGCGCGTGAAGAGTGTGCTTACTTGCGACAGAGTGCGACAAGGTAAAAAGGAGGAATGTTATGTGTGTGTGTCTCTTGTGTATGCATGGGTGCGTAGAGCGCGCCAAGCGCCGCCTAGACCTTCTATTGTTGGTCTATAATGTGTACAGTCAGTGAAGAAGAAAAGAAAAATTATTATTATTAAGGGTCAGGCGAGTTTTGCAAAAACGATCAAGTCCTAAGTGAACAATGGGGATGACGAGGAGAATAATTAAGGGGATGAAATGGAAAAATGTAGTTTACGTCGCTAGTCGACGTTCCCTTTGGAGGGGGATGATATCTTTTTCTAGTGTCGTCCAAGACGGCCGCGACACGGTTTCTTTTTTGTTTTAATCGGGAACGAAGGAAATATTGCTCACGAATGAGATATAAAGAAAAAAGAGAAAAAGATAAGAAGAATCGACTTGTACATTTTAAATCTCTCTCAGTGACGGGGAATAAAAAAAGAAAACTGTGAAATTACGCGAGGCCCGGCGCCCTCGCGTCTAAATTATTACGTATTTATTTGCTAGGGATACGTTGGTTGTTTCGTGTGTTTATTTTAATTCGTTTGTTTTTTCTTTTTTTTTTTCTTTGTACGTTAAAACGATAATCACACGTTTCGTGATCAACCCTTTTTTTTTTTACATCGTACTCGTCTCTTCCATAAGCGAAAGTACGAGATAAGAAAGATACAAAATGTTAGACCAACCCCATGCGTCGTCGTTTAGGTACGAGGGGATTGTAGTATAAAAAAAAAAAAAACGAGAAACGACGCGGGATATTTAAAAAAAAATTTCAAAGATAAAAATCGAGACCAAGCGGGTTTCCCTTTTCACGTTCTCAAAATTCCCTCTTCGTGACGAACGTACAGCGAGAAAGAAAAAAAAATGAATAATATACAGCAAAAGGAACAAATTCTTAAGTTCACAGTTCAGAAACTTACCCGAGCTTATCGTGGACTAAAATTTTGTGCGAATCGTTGGAAAAAAAAGGAAACAAAAAAAAAACATTCGAACCGATTGAAAATCTTAATGGAGACCGACCGTACCCGAGCAAACGAAAATTAAGGATACACACCACATACATACACACAGACGCGTTAATCATTGCCGCAGTCTCTTACGCCAAGGAGACACACGACTATTGGCTACCGCGAATCGATGACGATCAGTGAGCACGCAGATTGAGAGTAGGGAGGGAAAAGGGAAAAAGAAAGAATGCGAAAGAAACGAACGGGAAAAGTAATCGCGGTCAATAAACCTGTAGGGCCCTTCGGAAAATTTGAAGAAAAGAAAAGAAAAAAAAAAGGAAAAGTATCCACGCAGATTCCTTTGCGCTAACGATGCTGCACGAGGGTAAATAGAGAAAAAAGGGGAAAAAAATGTAAAACATACAGCACACACTTTTTTATTAGAGTGTTGACTTGTTGTTATTGTTAGCCTGTTAGTTAATTAGTAAGAGAAGTTGTAAGTGCGGACTATAATTAGTTGGTCCATGTCACTGGAGCCCAGACAACAACCCCCCACCCCCCCCTGTTCTGGAGATTATTTGAAAGACATGATCCATTTATCATTAATATTATGTACGTTAATTATGCGCATCTACTTTGTCCCCCCCCCCCCCCACACCTTACCGCTCCCCGCGATACGTGGATGAGGAAAAGAAAAAAAAATCATGCGTACGATTTAGACGAAAAAAAAATATATATATATTGTAAAGGTAAAGCCGCATATCCAATCCCTGTTTATTGTACACGACGCGCTTATCGGGTGACGTACATAAAGGAAGTGACGCGATTCTGGTGACTCGCATGAAAAAAAAAAAAACGAAAGCACTTTTTATTATTGTATCATTATTATTATTATCGATACGCAAACAGTCGCGATTGTAGAAACGAGAACAATGAGAAGCAAATGCATCGTACGCGCCTGCACGTGGAAACCCCCCTTTATTATCGACGGTTTCTTTGGACTTTGATATCACGCGAGAGGGAAGCATCCGGAAAAGGGAAAAATATTGCGCGAGGAAATAATTAGAGGAAAAATTAATGAGAGAGGAGCGAACATACCGGCGGACGGCGAATTTACGTGGGAATTTTCTTCAGTTGGAAGGATTTATTGTTGGCGATGGTTAGGGGAAGAAAAAAAATTATTAAAAGAAAAATTTAAGTATACCAACCGAGTCACGGTGCGATACTATCGTGGGACGTTTTAGTCGCGTATAGTATGTATAGAGAGAGAAAGAGAGAGAGAGCGAGTGAGAGAGTGAGAGAGGGAGAGAGATGAAAAAAATAAGAATGATTTTACAAGAAATTCTTGCGTCGCGATATACTGTATACGTGGGATCTCCTTTTGCGGTTCTTATATATACACACATATATATATATATTTGGAGATGATATACAAAGATTGAGAGTTTTGGAACTGAAAGGAAAATTAAGAGAAAAAGAGAGCGAGAGAGTGACGTATGGACGGCGAGAAGAGGAAAAGAGACGAACGATAAAATAATCGGGATGTTCGATATAATTGGATAAGTGTGAGAGAAGAAAAGTTTGGTATGAAATTTTGATTATAAAAAAAAAAAATTTACAATATAAACAATTAGAAGCGCGATTCGTATAATGGCATCCGTACTATCTGTTATCTGTTTGCTAAAGAGATATCGCTGTTGCATGATTTTCTTAGAGACTCAATTTCGTATTTTTCTTCCGACTCTTCGACTGTAATTTATTTCTGTTTTCGTGCACCGCGACGCAGTTTTTTTCTTGTGTAGAGGGCGGAAGGGCGGGAGGGGGGGGGGCGAAAATCAAAATGGCAGGTTCCAACGGAAATTGAAAGAACGAACGAGACGAAAGGATCTTCCTCTTTTTTTCTTCTCCCACAATTAAACGCCGTAAAAAAAATGGAATGCGATTGGAATATAAAAACATATAAAAAAAAAAAAACTAAGGGAGGTACACGACGCGTCTACTAATTGTAATAATTAACTGTGCCTCGAGGAGGACGTCTCCCCGGGATACGACGATTGTAACAGGAGAGATAGCCCTCTCTCGGAAACAAAAAAAAAAATCTTACGTTCACTATTATTACTACACTTAGCCCTCTTTAGTCTATTCACTTAAAACCTCTCCATGAACCATGTCCTAACCTAACCTCACTTGGCTCACCCGTTGAAAACAAAATTCAACCCACCCATCCGAAACCCACCTTTTACATATAAAAAAACAGCATGATCCACCTATTCTACGTACAATCTCTATCCAACTCCTAACTCCCCCCCCTCCCCCCTCCATTCTATTCCTCTCTATCCTATTTATAAAAGCATAATATCGAGGATATGATAATATTAATATTAACAATATAATAAGAATGATATTGCTAATCATACTGAGTGGGTTTTTAATGACATGATAATATTTCACTATAAAAGAAAACGACAAAAAAAAAAGAAGATGATACGTAAGACGGAGAGTAAATCCTTGTCTTTCTCAAAAAAAAAAAAAAAAAAAAATTTTGTAACATTTCAAATCGCGACGGAATGGAATGGTGTGTAATGTTTATGTGCAGGACGAATCGAATGGGATGGATAAGCGAGCTAGTAAGGACATCGACAGCGTGAATGTGAGAGAGAGAGAGAGAGAGAGAGAGAGAGAGAGAGAGAGATCGGAAATAATAAAAAACAGATAAAATGAACGCCAGAGCGAATGAGATATAGATAGATGTTGGAATGGAAGTAATAATAATAAAAAAAACAACTCTATATATAGAATATATAGAGAATTAAAGTTCGGCTTGCAGCAGGGGGCAAGGAAGCACGACTGGCAAAGGCGGAGGCAGTTCACGGTGACGAGACTTTAGACTGATCTAGGTACTAGCGTTACGATATTGGCCCGTGACTCCCTGTATTTGAAAAGAAAAAAAAAAAAAATGAAATACAAAGTGGCACCCCAAAAGTATCACTCACCCTATACCCTTTTTATACGATGAACGGTGGCAGCTGGGGTGCCTATCGAGGGGGTCAAAGGTCGCATTTAGGATAATGCACCACTGTGACTGGCGATGCTGTAGCCCCGCGCGCCCTTTCACCCGGGCAATGCCCTTAATTCGCGATATACACACGTACACCGACACGAACATTTTACACTTACACGCTTACACGTAAAAACACACACAGATGCGCGCGCGCGCGCGCCATGGGAATACTTGACCTTTTTTTTTTCGGTTGACCCGTGTCAGGCGGATGTTGCGTGATGACGATGCCCGGGGCCGCCGAATTCCTCCCAATGATTCTGAAAATGCCGAATTGACGGCGAGCGGCGCCCGACGTGTTTATTATTTTTTTTTTTTTAATTATATATATAAATATATATTATATTCCTGCGAATATGCATTTTGTGACGTGATGTTATTTAGCAGTAATAAGGAGGAGGGACTCGAGGTTAATGAGACGAATGAGGGAAAACAACAAAATAATGTATGAAAAACAATACCTACGGCCGATCACTCTGATTTAATCAATTTTTTTTTCTTTTTTCGATTACGCGTCCGTGGTCGCTTTTACGTTTTTCCTTTTCTTTTTTCGCCGCCCGTCAGCTACGCGGCGATTAGGGATGTAACGGGATTTGAAAAGAAAGAAAAGAAAAAACGTAAGATCACGGTTGAATCAAACGAGAACGGCGGCAACGACAACGGCAACAACAGCAACAAAAAAAGCGCAAAACGAGAAAAGGCAAAAAATATACGTGCGGAAAGACGAGGAAATTTATTACAGCTAAATTCTTACATACTTGCTAATTGTGTTTTCAAATTTTTATTATTCAGCTACCAATTGCTTTGCTTTTTTTTTAATTTCCCGCAATTTTTAAAAAAGTTGCCCCTAATTTTAGTGTGAAGTAGTTAAACGTAATGATTTAATGATGAATTTAAAACAAAAAAAAAACAATGTTAAAATGGTTCCTTTTTCGGGCTAGGAGCTTGATTTAAAGTGTCAAAGATTTTTGTGTATGACCAGATGTATTCTACATGTCTCAATAAACAGTTGTATGTGAATTACCTTTCTTAATCGAGGGTACAAGTTTTTGAATAAATTCTAATCCATCCAATTCCACGTTCTAGTCGAACGTCTCTCTTTCTTTCTTTCTATCTGTGCAGCTATCCAACATTTCTACTTAGCTTCCCATTTATGCCCAGGAAATCCAGATATTGATTTCTCCACTTGGACGTTCACGTACACCATCCCCAAGGAGGTTCTTGTCCAACTGAGTGAGTGTTCGATGAAACTGCAACATGAACTCACTCGGACTATTCCCTAATCCTTCTTATTTTCCTTCGCAGCCTCCCGCAATCCATTCCGACCGCTAAAGAGTTTCCAAAATCCCTGAGATGAATCAAGGATAATCCAACACAGGATCAAGTCATCCTCAGGAGCACTCTTATGGAGCGTGATGCCCTCCGGATCGACATATGAAAAATCCAGGATATATCTCTGGAAGATGAATGGACCCCCTGTGACGTAAGTATACTCTATGATAAAAGTCCATCCTGGCCTGGTCCTCTTACCAGTATCTATTTACATATCTAGGTGAACTTGTGTCACCTACGTTAGACCAGGAGAAAACTCATCTGCAGCAGCAGCAGCGAAGGAGGGTCTAAGTCGGTCCAAGTGGAACAGAAAGAGTTGAGTAGAATCGTAGCTGATGGAAGAGGCGCCGAGTAGTGGTGGGGTCAGGGTGTGCATTGCGAGTGCGCAACTCGCCCTAGACCCAGGGGCGGATACGTAGTTGATCACGTTGAAATTCCAATTTCCACGCGGTTACGTTAGCCTAGTAGATTCAAGACAACCCTTGTTCGTCGGTTCCAGGTGACGTTCCTGGACTCTTCAACCATTGTACCCGAACGCCAGTGAGAATCCCGTCCTGTTCACACGGTCCAATCGTACCTCTAACGTTATCACGTATCAACGGTAATTCAGTGACTACGTGGGACTCTCGAGGATTGAGCTATATAAAGAAAGGTGGAAGAAAAAAGAAGTCATCCCTCGTTTACTACTGTCTCTCACTCACTCTTTTGGTCTCTTAGTATCGGCCTTTTCATCCCTTGCGAAAATTCACAGCCGATACGTAGGAGATTTTCCCGCTAGTGACGCCGGCCGTCCGCCTACTCGCCATCTGCCACTCCTCGTTTTCCCTTTTGTCTCTAGCGACCTCTACGTATCGCTTGCTGGGGCGTGTTTGGGGCTGTACGACTCGTAAGCCGAACTGACTCAACTGTTAAGCCCACTCGTGGAGAAAAGATTCAGCAGCGAATTGCCGGAGGATAGGAGAAAAAAGAAAAGCTGTGAAAAAGGATGATAATAAGGGAAATAGAGGGTGGAATCGTGTGAGGGTTAAAGAGAAGTGAGGAAGGGAAACAGTGAGAGGGAGACAGCCTGAAGTCGAGCGCAGGCTATTTTCACGGGTCACCGTTGAATTCTGGAACAGTAGTGATGGTGCCGCTTGATCCAACCGTTGTGACTCTTCTTCTTGAACTAACCAGTTCCTGGGATGGTTTACTGTGCTCGCGAGTGAACACGAGGAAGATGCTCTAGTGCCGACTTGGTGCTGACGCACGACTCGCGGTGCTAACGCTTTGGCTCAGGGTGAGGATTGATCGTGGATTCGAGAATGCGACCGTCCTGGGATACCTAAACGTGACTCCTCCTTGGCTACCAAGGGTCACTAGGACACAGAGGATTGTCCCTGGTTCAACGGCATACTCGTCTCTTGTCTCTACATTTATATGAAAATGCACAACAACTATCAATGGTGGGTTTCATTTTTATTTTATTTTCAACCCCTCTACAAATCGGAGGTTAAAGTTCGCCTGAAAAATACTATGGCCCAATTTTAACAGCTAAGTTATCATGTAAAATTTTTCTCTTAGGATGCTTAACATTTTTCAACGTTTCGAACCCCATACCGACACTTAGTATGAAAATAATAAATTCATCATGGATTTTCAAAAATGGTTTAGTCCATAAAATTGATTCTACGTTACATCCCCAAGAACATATGTATATATTTCACATATGTGTACAGGTTAACCGCGACTATCCTAAAGTAACTATTTACAAACTCATGTACTCGACTGCTTTATTCGTGAGTCCATGACGTTTCTATTTTCAAAAATTTTTTCCACCAGCTTCTTCGTAACCTTCATCAATTATTCCGTTTTTGATCTTCTCCGCTTTGAAAATGTATTTATGCATATTTTCATGGATCAACTGACGTTCAGTTTTCTTTAAGAAATATCAGTAGTAAAGTAAGGCGAACTATTGACCATCGAGCTATCCTTGTCGAGCGCATGGGCGCGGTTCTGATCTTACTACCCCGCCCTGTTTTCCACCTTACACTTTCGTTTTGCATGTAAACTCATCGGCGAGATCATGCTCGAGTCGTGCTGGATTTTCATTGCGTGATTATTTGTTTCTTTGGCGATCAAACAATTTAGCTGTAAATTCGTCGCGGAAGTGTCAATTTTTTCATTTTTTTTATTTAATTAAAATTATAAGTGCTGCTTCCATCATCTTATCCCCTGTGAATGTCCTCGACTTGATTGGCTCAGGAGAGTTATTGTTCTAGTAACCGTATTAAAGTCGGTATGCATGCAAAGGGCGTGGCAAATTTATCTTTTCTTTTTTATCGTGGAAACGGATAATGCAAATTTTCGAAAATATCCCATCGACGCTTTTCTTTTTTTCTGCTAATATCTGCAAAGAATTTCATTCAGGTCTGTTGTGATAAGTGTATGGAGTCTTTTGGCACGTGTGAACTGCGTGTACGTATGTGCGTGACTCGTGTGTTCTTGTACTTGACCGTATTTGTACGTGTGTGACTTAATTCTTGATTTCAAGTAATTTTTACTTTTTTTTATAACTTATTATTCGATTTTCCAATTTTTCGATAATTTGATTCTGCCGTGCTACTCGTTAAATATATATATATACATATATATATATTACTGATAACATATTGGAATTGGGGGTGTGCGCGTGTGCTAAGGGCGTGGTAGATTTACTTCTTTATTTGTAAAAAAAAACTTATTCTAACAGAAAACTTGATAAGATTTTACAATTTTTTTTTTTCTGTATTACACATTCTTATGTGAGCGATGCTCAAGTGGGGTATTAATGCAATAATATTCATTGAACAGCGGGCAGTGATTATCACGATGATGAGCGGTGATTGTGTATCTTTATTTTGAAAGGGCGCGAGTGAGAGGACCGAGTGAAAGAGAAAAAAAAAAGGAAAATGATACAATAACGAATGAGGACGACGAATGACTGACAAGAGCGAATGATATTAAGGAATGAAAGAAAGTGCGAATGGGATTTGAGTGAAAGTATTTGGAACCAAAATGAAAGGAGCGAAATATGAGGCATGACAGAGGAAGTGAACGGAGAGTCAGTGTAGCGTTTTTGGTGGGAGTGGTAGGTCGTGTGCGAAGGAGAGAGAGAGAGAGAGAGAAGAATAATAAAGTCCAGCGTACGAAAAATCGCAGGAAAATATCTTTTTATGGGGACTGTAACCATCGCGTTCTTGATTGACAGAAAACACGTATTAGTTTACATCATCACTGTGAGTTACGAATAATTCGGTAATTAATGCATTTTTTGTAATTACATAAAAATCATTCTTACATACAGCGTTTTACGGCTATATAGTGTTCCCATTAATTCAAAGCATATAAAATTTTTATTTTTAACCCTATATTATGAACCAAAAAATTATATATATATTTATTTTGAAATAATTTTTACTTGATATAAATATTTCTTAACGACTCAAAACCACGTGCATTTTAAAGCATTTGTCATATTTCATTCTATAGAGTGTGGCCAATTTGTTATTAACTTTAAGTTAAAAATTATAACAAAAAATATTACTTGTAACAACTCTCTTATATTCCACGTATCTATACGTATACACATATGAGGGAGTTCGAATGTTCGAAATTTGTCTGCATTACCGCATCAAAAGATCCGTTACGTAATAATGAAGATTCCATAGATATTGATACCGTTGAATAAAATGGTAACGATATCAATTGTCACTCACAGTTTGTCTGTCATCATAAAACAGTATAAAATTTTATTATAATCCATTTGCTATACAAAGAGCTCACACGGTCAATATTACAGTGTCTAACGTGACACTTGTAGTCTATTCTTTGATCTCGAGCTTTAACGCATGTTGCGAGGTCTTGTTAGAGGAAGACTTACGATATACATATATAGATCTATAGTTAACCCTATTTAATGCATAATCATTAGCTATGCATATTCATATTCCTAACCAAGAATATCTTAGGCCTAGAAAATTCATATAGAACTTTCCATACTGTAAGGACAACGTATGAACGTAAAAGAATATTAACCCTAGAACGGGCGCGTGGGGGTGTTCCTGACACCCCAGTGGCCGAAAATCGAAGCTCACAACTCAAGAGATTTTTTTACCGACTTGTGGTTTCATGAACCTTTAAATTAAACGTTCTAGAATATAACCTACGTATTACGTAATATCTTGGACGGACTCGGAAAGCGCACGAGCGTGACAAAAGTGATTCGGGTGTCAGCAACACCACACGTGCCTGTTTACGTTTTTAATCCCGCCGAAGGTTATCCTGGCAATGGTAGGTATTTCTTTGTCGTAACCAAGCAATATGAACTAAGAATATCATTGTTATTATAATAATGACAATATGTTATAAAAACGAAAAAAAAAAACAAGACGAAAATACAGTTGGTTCATTGGTATGAATACCTAATTATCTGAAATACTGTCATAATATTCAGACTCTTATTGGAGATTTTCAGTGTATTAATGATACATACATATTTTTTTCAAAAAAAAAACCATCTGCGCTCTATTTTCAACACGTCGCACGATGCTAAAGAGCAATAATTAAGCCGATTTTTTCAAAGCTTATTAAGGATAACAATTTTTAAATGGGATGTCACAGACCCCGCGCGCTCGTTTGAATTAAAAAAGCGCGCCTTATGTTAATAACCTAATAAAAAAATTTCTTAATTTCCAGATGATCACCTGGATCAGCTTTCCTCCTTCTTCCTGTGCCTGGAACAGCCACTGACGATATGGTAAAAAACTAATATATGAAAAATAAATTCCTCATCTCTAAAACAAAAGTAACGTATACCAACCGATCTGACACGGTTATTCAAGTAGATACAAATCTACGTATTTTCTCTGAGCAGTATATATCTGCGAGTGATTCGACGGGAGTGAAAACTTTTTTAAAAAAATTATTCTCCCACGAGTACCGAGCTTTTCAATAAAATATGATTGCAGGACACAGTATGGCTTCAGTACTCTGGCATGCCTCTGGGAGTAGTTTCGTTTCACCTACCTTCATCTTCCTCCTGCTGCTCTGTCCACGGTCCACTACAGGTTGGTGTCTGTTTTGATTTTTATTCTCGAGTAAAAATCCATCCTCGATTTGGTTTGAAGTAGAAATAAATAAATGCGATAGTAGCGATGGAGCTAGAAATCAAAATGTAAAGTGACAGAGACACTTACCCCATGCAAATTAAATATACATATATCTCTACATAAATGTATAATAATAATATGGTGTGGTGTGTTCCCGGTGGCGGTGGATATTCTTCGGCTCCCTTTCTCGAATGAACATCCTACCTGAAATCAGCCCGCGAGGTAATTGACGTCCCACTGCCACAGCAAGACTACGTTCCGTCACTGCCGCCACCACCGGGACCATTCACCACTGCCAAAACACCAAGTACGTTCATCAAGCAATTAAATACAATTGATTAGTTTGTTTTCTAGTAACTGCCAAAAGCGTGCGACATGTTGGCCCAACATAACCTAACCTAACGTTTCACTAGTCCTGCCTCCAGGTTATTACACGAAATATCAATCCTGTGTACTAAAATATTGATTTCTCCTTACAGAGTGCGATCAGAAATTCGTGAGCGTCCCCGACGGTCCTCAAAGTGGTACTTTTGAGGCACCCCACCTGATAAATCCTACAGGAGAATCGCAACAGTGCATTTATACATTTCTCGCTGGTCCGGATCAGCGTGTCGAGATTTTCTTTACGTCTTTTGGCCTGCGAGGCTCACCGCCAGAGTAAGTTACCAGCTTTTATCGTTAGAGAGACATCTCGAGGGTACTAGAAGTTTATTGATGGGAAATCGTTAAGTGGAAACACTTCATATCGGGTGTCTTTAGTTTTAGCTGAGGATATATGTATATAGAGACATAACGTAGTATATTTTCTAACCATCTGTTTACTTACAGTGGATCAGCTGTTGGCGAGTTACCTGCGTGAGTATTGACATTTGATTTTTTGTTTGTAGACATTTTGGGGTTGACGAATTTTTTAATTATTATTTTTTTTCCCTTATCTATTGCAGCTGCTATCACGAGTATATGGATGTATATACGGAGGTGCGTTCAGAGAATACTACTGAGCTGATAGATTCACCATTTGGAGGGCGTTACTGCGGTCCTATTCCACCACGAAAACGAGTATCCCTTTATCAGGGTATAGCTCTAGGCTTCTATACTGATAAGAACGTTACTCTGCCTGATCTTTTCAGTGGTCGTTACACTTTTATCAATGCTTGTGAGTCCTTTATGATCGTGCTTAATTTATTTGTTAAATTATACCGCATGTTTTCTTATATAATTGACTTTCTTATTATTTTAGCCGAATACGAGGTCGGAACTCCTGCTCCTAGTTTGCCATGCACTTTTACGGTGGATGCACAGATAAAACGCACTGGAAACATATTATCTCCTACTTATCCAGGCAGCTATCCCAAAGATCTTGTCTGTAGCTATCAGTTTATTGGACAGCCTAATCAGCGGGTACGACTTGAATTTCGAGACTTTGATCTCTTCTTTGGTGGACCTCAGTAAGTTTTGGTTAGAGTTTATTTAATGTCTTAAGATGACTTAAGAGTAACTTGAATACACGGGAATTTATTTATTTGACTTTGCAGCTGTCCTTTCGATTACGTAAAGGTGTACGATGGCATTGATAACACGTCTGCCGTAATTGGTACATACTGTGGACAACAGAGAAACTTGGTGCTATATTCCTCAGAGTCCAGCCTCTATGTCCTTTTCGTAACGTTGCAGCGTACTGCGAACACGCAGAATCGTGGGTTCAAGGGTATCTTTGAATTCTCTGAAAGTTTTGTCAAGTTAGGTAAGTAGATGCAAGAATAAGTACCTATAATTATAATATAATATAAAAGAAAAGAAGTTATTGACGAGGATTCTTGTTAATTGTACAGATTTTATAACCAATTATGGTGGTGAGCATATCCGAGGATCAGAGTGCGATCAAAAAATCTTGAGTAAAAAGGAATCATACGGATTTGTGGTCAGCCCGAATTTTCCATATCCCTACATACCAAAGGTAGTCTGTCGTTATTTTATTTACGGTATGCAGGATTCCCAGCACTTGGAACGCGTCAGGCTTGAATTTCTTATATTCGTTGTACCAAGAAGTGAAGCCAAGGGAGAGTGAGTAATAAAAAAAAAAAAAAAAAATATTAAACTATACACTTTAGAATGCCATAACGTTCGTTGCGTGATTTTAAAATTACAGTTCGGCCTGCACCGACGGTTATTTAAAGATATATTTGAAAGGTCAGGAGGCTACTGATTCCTATGATAAATTCGATTACGAATTGTGCGGCACAGATAGTAATCCGAGCCACGTAGTTAGCGACGGGCCACGGCTCGTAATGGTCTTCAGCAGCGGCGATTTGTCAGGCAGAGGTTTCAAAGCGAAGTAAGTCATTTCCTATCTGGACATTTAATCTTTACTTATTGCAATTGATATATCTTTATTGCTTGTTTTTGTTACTTTAACAGATACAGCTTTGAGACGGAATACAGGATACCGGGTACTGCTGCACCGGATGGCAGCTGCTTCTTCACTTATCGTAGTTCCTCGCGCAAAAAGGGAGAATTCAATTCTCCACGTTATCCAAGTAATTATCCAAGTGATACGAATTGCACTTATCTATTTCTTGCGACACCTAACGAACAAGTTACACTTGTCTTCGATCACTTTAAAGTTAGGGCCGATAACGCCAATTCGACCGTCGGCTTTTACGGGTAAGAATTGCCGATAAAAAAAAAGGGTACCTAATTTCTTGAATAATAAATTTCGATATTGTAATCTTTTAATAGGCCTCAAATATGTCAGGAGGATTGGGTAGAGATATATAATATGTATCGTGACAGTACGGAAAAATTAATAGGCAGGTACTGCGGTATGACGTCGCCAGGACCTGTCGAATCGAATCTCGGTGCCCTTGGGTTAAAGGTCATCCTGCACACAGATTCGGAACTGGTTTACAGTGGCTTCAAGGCACGGTATACATTTGAAGTCGCCAAATCAATTTTTGGAGGTACTTACTTTTACTATCTCATAAATATATCAAAATTATTAATAAAATTATATTCTCTGTTACATCAAATTAATTTCAGACTGTGGATCGAATATCAGCAGTTTGGATTACGGTATGATAACCAGTCCGAATTTTCCAAACAAGTACGACGGACCTGCTCGAAATTTAGCTAGTAAAACATGCAACTGGTTCATAAGCGTACGACCGAATCATCGAATACTTTTGAACTTTGAACTATTCTCCGTGGAAGGTGAACAGTCGGGTACCGTGTCGCTTTATTTGAATATCTAATAAAATCCATATTATTTTATCAATCAATAAATTACATTCTCTTCTATTCGCCATTGCAGTTCGAGGTTGTCCAGCGGCTGTTTTACGTATGTGGTATTCCATATCTACTCCGCCGCTTGAACTATGTGGCGTTAAAAGTCCCGAATCTAAATGGAGTTATCTCTCGGACGATAACAACATGCGTCTTAGGTAGGTGGTTAATAATTTTAATAATATACGGCATATCAATAGAAAATAATATCGTTTCCAATACCGTCAGCTGAATTGAAAAATTTTTCTTATTCACAGTTTTATATCGGCCGACAAGGCGGTGGGTCAGCAGGGTTTTCGCGCTGTGTGGACAGAAGTCTCGACGAACGCTGACTGCTTCGGGCAATTTCACTGCCAGAGAAGCAGATATTGCATTGCGGAATCTCTGCGGTGCAATGGCATCGACAATTGTGGACCGGACGATTCGTCCGACGAAGAGAACTGTAAGTAGAATTTAATAGTAGAGACGTGTTATACGCAAAGAGAAATCTGTAACTACTCTTATCGATGTCCATTTTGCTTCCACCTTCTTAAAATTATTCTATACCTACCCTCGACTGTACTATTACTATACTACTATTACCTTACTATACTATCTTCTAAACGCTAGGTGTGGTAACTCTGGATTGTTTAGTACACACCATCTTGTACGGATTTTACAGATGTATGAGATATGATTTCTATAAATTGCCTTGCGAACACTTAAACGAGTTTCTGTAACTCTTGTATGATTCTACTTAAATGTCAGTTTCCTTTTAAATCGGTGTGTAAATTGACTTACATTATAGCATGCTCAACATGGAATACATGATTCATTAATATCCCATTAAAAAATTAAGCTCCTCAAGCAAGAACGTTCGTTCTACTTGAATTACCTCATGTGGATCACATTTGACAATAGTCATTAAGTTTCATATTATTATTCACAAACGACCAATTCGACTCCACTGTTCACTCCATCCATTAAGAAAAGTCAGAGACAGTATCGTTACCAATTACTTGACTTGTGTTCACATAGAAACAACCTATATTTTGGATCTTTGTCAAATTTGCAAGACGGCACGAAAAAGGGTGACCACGAACATTTTTTTTTGAAAGTATCTATTCTCTGATATTTTATATTCAAAGAATTCATGAAAATTCCAACGACAGACCATTACATTCCCGAAGGTTAAAATTTCTTAAACGAACCGTAAATTTCAATGAATAAAAACGAACGTAAGACGTAGGAAGCCAATGCGTTTAACACGGGTGTTCCGATAAAGCTTAGATTTGAAATTTTCTAGGTAAGTAGTACAAGTGAGAGTGATGGGGATTGGGTGGGTGAATGGTGTGTGGTGTCGCAGGTGCAGCATCAGCCCCCTCGGCACCAGCAATGGCTGGAGTCTCTGCCATGCTTCTCCTCTCTCTGTGCTTTGTGTTCGTGGCCACCTGAGCCCTTCTCGAGGCTTCCGACGATCCGGCATGTTATGATCTCCCTTATCACGTGAGTTCACTCACACATTTCCACACGATATCGCGCGAACGCGTGGCACGAGCCAGACAGGAAGAAGAAAAAGAGTGAAGAATACAAATATAGCGAGAAGAAATTTTAGAAGCCATCTCGAGGAGCTTCTTCAGGATCGTTTGATTTACTTTGTTAACGTCTTACTCGGATTGACTAACGTTAAAAGAAGAGACTCTACCGGTCGTCGTTCGACACGATCAAGACTTAAAAGACAAATATAAAATAATAAGGTTAACGTAGGGAAGGTAGATGCTCGTAGGTACGGCTTTACGTTCCCTGAACTGTCCATCCTTAATAACTGAATGCATGACATGATAATTGAATGTGACTTGACATGCTTTTAATTATCTTCTACAAATGCATGCGATTATTCTTATTACTCTATGCAGATCTTGTAAAATATATCTTTTGACGCTATGATCTCTACTTCGTCTCCTTACTATACTCGTAGTACTTCTCTTTACATTCACGTAAATACACAGAGTACATTATAGCCAGGTCAAAGTCAGATAGAGCTTTGCTTCGGAAAGCTAAGCTTAACGTACGTACACCTCGTACGATTTCACATGTTCGTCGAGTTCTCATGAGAATGTCAAGTGCCACTGTGCTCGACTGTATCATAAAACCAAAGAAAGATACGATTAAATAAAAAATAGGAAAACTGCGCCGAATCGCAATCTCTATATCTCAGGATGAATCTCCCAATTCTCAGATCATCCTGATATTCCAGGTGCTATAGTGGTACCTCCGGACAGTTACGCCGTACCAGCAGGGTGTGTCGCCGGTGCCGTCCTGATAGCTCTGATCCTGTGTCTGCTGTGTCATCGGAAGCTGAAGAGACGCGTCCAGGAGGTCCACATCGACGATCTGCAGCAGAGGGTCGAGGAACGACGTCATTGCCATCATCATCACAGCCTGCTGCATCATCATCAGAGCCACAGTCACAGTCACAGCCACAGCTTTAATCAGTATCAGCTCCAGCATCCAAGTCCACCTAGTGAGAGCGAAGTGGAGCACGTGTGCGAGGAGGAGGCCAGCAGCCCGGACAGCGTGTGACCGTGGATGCTCGCAGCGTGGTTTAAGTCGTTGCACCCGCCGCGTTCTCCCACGTTGCTCCCCGGACTCTTTTTAATGTGTAATTTGTTGCTGTTGTTGTTGTTATTGTTGCCTAACGAAGGCAGCCTATTCAGCGCCATCAACAGCCGTCAGCATGCTCATCGCAAGGATATCACGATAACGAAACCGTTAGATTGATTTATCAGATCGATAACGAAGAATCCTGAGACCCTGGGACATCATACACTGCATACGAATTCAACGTAGTCACGTCAATCCATAACGATACACCAAACAATTGCGTAAACACACAAACACACTAGCCGTGCGTCGAGCTAACATTATTAATCGTAAACTGTATAATGTTATAAATATTAATTAATCATAGTATAGATATTTGACACCTAGCTCGTAGAATGCTCTGATTTTACGTCAACGCGACATACGTCAACCTTCATGCGCGTCATGCTCGATTAATCATTGCGACTAACTTCAAGTCGATGCATTTTTAACGCTCGTCAGGGATTAGGCTGTCGATGTCGACCTCGCCGTACCTGGACTTGGACTCTTGCGAAGCCTTTGAAATTTTATCTGGATATCGATCAGAGCCCTGGGCTTGGATTTATCCGATTTTCTTTTTTTTTTTTTTAATTTTCTTAGTGTAATTCCTATCCCGGGCTCATTCGCGAATATCAATGATTGCCAGGTGTTGTAAATTGAGAGAGATACAGGATGAGAGCGTCTGAGACTGTGGCGAGTGTGTTCACTAGGAATGATAACGATAAGCACTCCCGCGTTACATACCAATCTTCGTTGATATCCTTTGCAATAATAATTTGTATGATAAAGAGTGCAATAATATTCGTTGATAGCGAGCGATTTTCTTCACGTGTAAAAAGTTCATATGCTACTCGTGTATAGTTGACGCGCTATCGATAAGTCAACGTATGGAAAGTATTTAAAGACTATTTAAACGACCGAAATCTGGACGTAGTTAACGACACACGCTCATTTTTGTCTAATTGAAAAGTGTCATCGATGACACTGTTGAAGCGGACAGATTAAAGAGTGACAGAGTCATTTTTAATATATATAAAAAAAAAATGTAAACATATATTGCAACGAATCGATTACGTGTATCCAGAAGGATTAAACTTGTCATTCTCTGCGCGAGGACGCGTCATGAAATCGACGTGATTGATCGGAACGGAAAAAGTGTCTTTCAGGTGGAATCGTGAGTTAATACAAATAGAGTATGGCGACGGGTCGTATCCCCAGCTACTATGGAAGTCCTAGACGCAATTTTTTCTCATACAATTAAAAAGAAAAATGGTATACGAAAATCACAAATACCTAACGACATATTGTATAGTTGCTACTGATGATACTTATGTATCGTTTAGGCCCGGCCAATCGAATGAACGAATGATCCAATTTCGGATGATCCTAATGACCATACGCTAACGAGGCTCGGTTGACATTTTCATTTTTGTAAGAATTTCATAAAATCGTACTCGGGTTTTCGCGAATCGCTCTTTCAGTCGCGAGGAGAACAAATATCGAGCCTCCGTTACGAATCCCTGTTGATCATTCGATGATCCTTTGGTTGGTTAATGAATACGGTGTAAATTTTGTCAATAGACAGACGATCGTTTTGACTTGATGATTTTCATCACTGCCTAGATATCTTTTTTATTTGATTTTTTAATATCTTTTCAGATATTCTCTCTCTTTCTCTCTCTCTCTCTTTCTCTTTGTCTACTCTCTCTGTCTCGCTCTCTCTCTCTCTCTTACGCATCCTCGCGATCATCACCGAATGTACAGCAATATACACATGGTACTATGTAAATGATCGTATTACCCGTCTACGTATACATATATGGATATTATAATTGATGATGATTAATCGTACACCCTGTATATCCTTTGCATACGTATATATGAGTTTTCATTGATTTAACAATTGGCACGTAGAATCAGAGTACACCCGATTTAGAGTATAAGCGTGTGTGTTTGAACTAACTATAAGTATAATGATCTATGAGGAAGATGATGAAGATCTACGAAACGCATTAATTATTGTCATCCGGTAATATAGCTGTAAGAGGATCTACGTTATTATACTATAATTATAGTAAGCGAACCAATAACGATCGTTCAGCTAATTTTCTTGGTGATTTCAAAAGAGCTCAAATCTTTCTTGTCGTTGTTTTTGAATGATTTTCAAAAATCTTGCGACACTCAAAGATGCTTGAAGAAAAAAAAGGTGTAAAACAAAAATTGCGTGTTCCCTTGCAATTGTAATTGAGGCATTTCGAGTGTTTTTTAAATTTGTTATCAAAATTGTATTGCTTTGTCCAATTTGGATTTGTATGTTAATTTGGAAATTTATCACACGCGTATTTTTCTTTACCGCATTACAAGTGAAATTGAAGAAACGTTGATTGGCAATTTTCTATATTCTAAAGGATAATTAAAAAAAAAGAGAAATTTAATATTTAATAAATATAATATATAAATATATATTTCACATTAAACGCTGCCATTGGAGCTATACCAAAGTATATTCTAAACTATTATAAATAAATGGTACCATACATCATTATGCACTGGATATAAACTGAATTATGAAGTAATAAAACATAAAGCGGTGCGTGAGATTAAAAAGAAATGTAATTTTGACAAATTCAAAGAATATAACAAAAAAAAAAGCTGGAGGTACGTTGCTCATCGCGTTAAAAGAATTTCTTAAGTGCAATTTTCACATTTCCGTAGTGTTTAACGGAAATTGACGGTAGAGAGTTAACGAGAAAAAAGAAAGATTTAAAATTGCGTTAAAGAGAAAAAAAGAAGCAGCAGCAAAGAAGCAACGAGTTAAACGTAAGAGGAAAAACAAGGACAAAGCCAAGCGGAAGTGCGAAAGAGCAAGAAACGAAAAAAGGAAATATAACTGCAACCATACGCTAGTAAAATTTTTATAATATCGAACCGCTGTGTTCAAATTTCTTTAAAACGAATGAGAGGAAAAATTATGTGATACTCATTAACACAATAGTTAACATTCTCATGCATAAAGCTGTGGGTGTTGAAAATGAAAAAAAAAAACAGCACCATCTATCACAGCATCGTCGAACTGAATAACAAGATATACGCAAACAATAGTTTTGCGCTTCCTATAAAGCAAAACCGCACAAAAACAAGAAAAAGAAGAAGAAGAAAACTTGTACTACAGAGAGCAACTAAACATTTTCATTGCACCGTACAGATAATTTTTCTTCCATTTTCTTTAGTCCAGTCGACGATTCACGTTGAACGTTCACTCAGTTTCTAGTGTTAATATAATATGCAAAGAAAAATTGTGTTATAAATTATTTATCACTGTTATTGCGAATTTAGTACTACTTAAGTATATGTGTATATATGATTGTTTGGATATTTCGAAAATTTCGAAAAATCGCTTGCACTGATTTTAAGCAAGTCAGTACGAATGACGTAGGCAGGCAATATGCGAAGCGTTTCGTTTTATTGAATTGTAGGCTGTGAGGTGAAATGAATTATATTGTTTTTTAATCACGTCACTAATTAAGGTTATCACACGTTCACAAGCCGCGCCGGAACACTTTTGCATATTGAAACAAGACAAATTGTGAATTCACGTAAATCGAGTAGCACGTAGTATACACAACTTTTTTGATTTATTTTTATTCCATTTTTTTCATTCTTCTTCACTGGTTTCATTCCAAGCCATGAGCATTATATGAAATTTGTATAAAAACCATAACAACAAAAAACTTTACGATATATCTTTCTTTTATGTGAAATGAAATATGCACGTAGTATACATATATATAGTTTTCCATGTGCAATGTGTTCCTCTGTGATTGATAGCCAAAAACGAATAACTTAGTTAAAACGAAAAAGAAAAATACAATCGTAAAAAAGAATATATTCGAAAAACTTTAACAAATACATCACAATTATCCTAAAGTCGAATAAAACTGAGCACAAAGAACTCAGACAAGTTAAATATCGATAAACAATTGTAATGGCAATCGATCCAGCGAATTATTTGAGTAGCGCGCAATGCAGTGAACAAGTGAATTATTAATACTAGTAATTAAAATAGTTGTACATAATTCATGTTTTCGAAATATTAAAAAGAGAGTGAGAGAGAAGGTCGCTAAGAGCAAAGAGAACAAAGAAATAAGAAAGACAAAACAGCGCACGAGTAATGCTGATCGGCAGTTAAAAAATTTCAAACAGACGCGAGTAGATTATTTTATTAGGAAATAAGGAACAAAGAAAAAAGATAACGATAACGCGCTTCCACGGGACTAATGATTGGACTAGGAATGAAAATAACGGAATTTAGACGGTATTCAGTGCATTATAAAGTAAGAACACATGCGATATTACAATCCGTGCATGTTTCCTCCGAGAAATCGAGATTTAATAAAAACTGAAAATAAAAGAATAATATTAATATTAATAGTAACAAATAACACTAGTCGCATCCGTAAAGGTGTAACTAATCATCGGACAACCAAGCTCCCTTTAAATATTCGAAAGGAAAGTCAAGAATTAACGAATCCTCTCTCGCACGCTCGATTACAGCCTTAGTGACTCCACGAACTCGTAAACGTGAACATGCAGAGTATCGAAATATAGTGAGATCGAGAGTAAAAAGAAAATGGCGAACGCTAACGAAGTGAAGAACAGATGACAATTCTTATCGCGGGTATTAAAATTCATTGAGAATGACAACTTGAATGATAACGAGATAGTAAATGTGAAAGATTACGATAAAGAGGTTAAACGTGTGTTGACGGTCCCTGCGAGTGTTCCTCCTACGAGTAGCCGAATTATAAGCGAGGATTCGGAATATGCTTTGTAATAGGACGCAAGGTATGGTTAATCCCGCACTAAGTAAGCGAGTGAGCACGTGTGATAAGGGTTGTTGCAACGAGATAAGATGCATTTTAATTGCAGCAAAACATCGAAAAGTTTCCAGGGACACACGTGCCCGCTCGTGTTGAATCGCGTTTCAATTAACTTAAGCGATCGAGAGAAACGTAGCGTAACACTGACTGTGAGACCAAAGAATTAAGAGACACAAGTAACAACAAATATGACGAAAAGATATTAAGTTTATTATCAGGCCAAATCTGGGGTAAACGAAGTAATTAATTACGCCCGTGTCACGTGCTGGTTTATATGTATGTGAATTACGTAGTCGCCATTATTCTGTGTCACATGTATGCATTTGTATTCAATTGCTGCCTGACTCTCGTTTGGATGAATAATGACATTCGTGAAGAATTTATATATGTAAAGAAAAAGAGATAGCGAGAGAGAGAGAATCGAAAGCGCAATTTATTTTACCAGATTATTAATGTTATAACGGCTGCAGCATTAATAACAAACAAAACATGGAAAACGGATATGCATTAATTGCATTATATTGATTAGCGAACTGCACAGAAATATAAAAGATAGTATAATTTGCGTCGTCAGACATCTATCTGCCATCATACAGTCTCTAGATGCATTAATTTATACGTGAGACGATAGAACAATTTTTTCTCTTTGCAAAATCTGCTTTTCTGCATGTTAGATTTATTTAACGCAAATACATTTTTCTTATAGATCTGCAACTCAAAAGTGCATCCGCGCGATCCAAGTAAACTTGTACATATTTCTTTTTCCTCGTGACATTGCACGCGCAATTTAGCATAATTATGTAAAAACGCCGCTGATGAACTTTCTACCATTCGATAACGAAGATCAATTATAATCATTTGAAATTTCTGAGAAGAGAGAATTCGTTAGCGAAGTGACATACATATACATGTCATTGAAAAAAAAAAATTAATCTAACACCGCAACGCATGACTGCGTAAAGAGGCTGGAATACATCCGTCCGCCTTGATTTTCCAAAAATTGATCAACGATGTACGATATCGTATAGAAACGAAGAACGGTCGCCTATCGAGAATCGAGGTGGACAGAGAAAAAGGTCAAGGGAGAACGAGAGAGCAAATATGTATGCAACTACGTTATATGTATACTTCCATTGATAGCGGGCATAAGGATGGAACTCGCAGAAAATGATTTTGGGCTTTATCCAAAAAATTGCAATGGATACGTTTTCAACCCGGGAATGGCTGCGCAATTTTGTTCTCCAATTGAAAAGCATCGGAGTTGGGGTGTCTCGAACATTCCACGCGTCTACCCCGGGCTAACGAGTAAAACGATACGTGCTTGTTCGCGACTGTCCACGCACAGTTGTGTTATTGCTGGGTATATATATATATACACATTATAATAGTAATAATACACTCATATGTATTTTTTATCATGCTAGCAGGTATAGCATGGTTGCAGAGCAACAAGTTTGTGAGTTTGTTAATCGGCGACTTGCGCGAAACATTATTTTCACCTTGTTGATTTTTCTCACCGTTGAGCATTGTACAAATTCTTTGACCCTCCTATTACACGAAAGCGTTACTTGTAACGTGCTGTAGGATTTTTCACAATTAAATCATGGTAAAGAATCATCTATACCTTAGACGCGTTTGTGCTCACTATACGTATATACAGTAGCCTCTAGCTAAGTGCACGCCCGTGTGATTGTAGGGGAGGAAATGCGTACTTAGCGAGTTACACCCGATCCGCACGATGACCAGACTGTTGCTACGCCCTTCCGTACAGTAGACCATAATTTGAGGGGTAATTTAAGGCTATAGGTGGGGGTGTGCTATCTTCGACCGATTGAGGGGAAGGCGTCTCGACGCGCACTTAGTGAGCGTGCACTTAGCGCGAGGATTACTGTATTATGTAGTAGGATAAAGTTCGCTGGCTAATTTTGAGAGTGGTATTTTATACGAAGTAACACTTGGCCCCGTATTGCATCGTAGCCAATTAAATACTGAGCTTTAATTAAATTCTTAATTTGCCGATAATAAACATTCTTTGACTTCTGCATTAAAGAATTTAATCATCGATTAGCTTCTTCAGTCACCCTATGGGAAAACAGGGTGATTAGAGTATCGAGTGCTAAAATTTTTCTAAATACACTGATCAACGAATACGTACAATTGTTTGATTAGGAAATTAATTGAAATCATTTGCAGTTGATACATTGGCAGGTACTCAATCGATTCTCATCGCCCAGTGCAGTAGCCGACTTTGACTTGATAATTTTACTTTTTATGCAAATGCTCATTTTTTTTCGTCGGCTTGAAATACGCGCTAATACTCTGTGTATCCCAGACTCGGTCCATTTTTTATACACGTCGAAACAGATATGAATAAATTAGGTCCACTTTCACACATCACGTGTCAGCGGTGCGAACGGAGTAAAAGACGAATAACGAAATATTTGCCTAACCGATGAAAAAAGGAAAGACAATTGAAGATTTTTTTTTTTTCCCCTACGGAACGTGGGATAAATATCATCAAGCATTGATAGCAATTGTTTTTCGATAAGAACACAATATATATAAATATAAATAAATATATATATATATATACATAATTATTATTAATAACTAAGGATAATGTAATTAATGTAAGTAGTAATTATAGCATTTACATTGTTAACCGACCTAGAGACCATAACACGCGAATTGTCAATGTGGTGTCTATGAAACGAATTCTCGATAATGAGAATAATACATTTTTTAAATCAAAATCGAAAAAAAATTTCCATTTTATTTATATTCATCGACGCTTACTCCTTAATCTCCTATGTCACTGTCGATATTCATACTAAAGTGTCAGCTGAATATTAAGAGGTATGAAAAAGAGGTTCCTGCGAATGAGTACCACGCTTTTTTTTCTTTTCATTATTAAAATGTCTATTAATAAAATATCATGTTATATACACGCCAATGCCGTAAGAGTTTTTCGAAGTTACAAGTACCAACGACGTTGCTTTTGACTGTATAGAAAGTTTTTTAACGTTTAATTGGAAAAATGCAAATTTTAACATTATTAAATACAGAATTTAGATGGAATCTTTTTTTCCCTTATTTCCTTTTTGTCGTTCTCTTAATTATGCAGTCTAACGGAACGGGATCTGTCTGTTGTATAAAGCCACTGGGGGCTGAAGTAGTATCTTCCTTTTTTTTTTACTTACGTATATATATAATATATTATAATTTCTTAATGAGTCATTATAATGCGATCAGGGCGATGAATTTCTGGTTGCCCTTTTACAATATCAGTGTTAGTAGGCATAATTATTGTTATACTTATTAATATTGTTATTATCGTCATCATTATCTAGCATATATCAGTCATAAAAGTTATTACACGATTGGAAATTGCACTCAATAACGGTACGAATGGCCTTCCTACGCAGAAGGAATATAATTCTAAGAAAATAGTATATCGGTCATCAATGACCATATTTTCGTTTCTAACAATACTTTATTAACGATAGTTTCCATTGGGATTCTCTTTTACTTATTATTTTGCGTAAGCGTCAACCCTACGCATTCTCTGTACTGTTAGGACCATGATACAATCTAAATGCATCTGTTCGTGTGATTTTTTTTGGATAAAAGCTTGTTGGTTATCCCAGGCATGAAATTTTAGCGAGGAATTGCAGGATTTATCATTGCACCAGATACAAATGTGTGCTTATTATGTCAATGCAAACTTGAATAACGTGATAGCTGATGTTATATATTATCATTCTTTTGTACAGTCCTTGCTGGCATGGATGAGCATTAGTTGTGCAATTACAGCCCAAGAACCTTACTCATAGTTGTTACATTTCCTCAGAGTGTTCTTCCTGGCGAGAATCCTTAGCTGTTGGATGTCCACGATTACTTATGCAAATATCTTGGAAAAAGCAATAAATATATAAACGTTTTTATTTATATTTTAATAAAGAGAAATTAAAAAGATACTGTCAGTTAAAGTTTTTAAGGCTTTCGTAGCCATTGTTCATATGGTTACAATTGGCTTACGAGTTGGGGCTGGTTGGAACTTCCAAATGCAGCTCTAATCCGAAAGCCAATTGTTAACCGTACTATTAGTTTTATGCATGACTCTTATGCTTTTATGTTTTCTCATGGTGTTGTTATCGCTTTGACAAAATTCACTCTCTTTGCAACAACTACGAATAGGGTATATATGAAATTTATTGGTACGAAGTTATATGAATTTTTAGAATGTGCAACTAAAAGTGTCAATAGATATTTGGTCTATCAACATTGTCACAAGGTAACTTTCCACACCAGAGCTTACATATTCTTTTTCTATTCTTGCGCCATGCTATTATATAGTATATGCTGATTTTCATCGATAGAGTGAGGAGTGAAGCAAAGTGAAATTTTAATAAGACTGATTGATAGTCCCAAAGAAAACTTAACAATGGCAAAGATCTTAGCAATTGTTATCGTGTTTGATCGATTTGGAATTATAAACAGACCAGCTGATACCAAGAGCCAATATAATGTATAAAAAAATATAGATCACTTAATTGATCGATTATGATAAAGGCATTGCTCACTTTCGTTTCTTTTTTCTTTCAATTACTTCTACCCTTCGATGAAGTACGTTTAGTACGTTCGAGCGATCAATATAAAAATTTTTAAAAAAATGATGAAAAAATGTACAAGAAATAAGAAATGAACACCAGAAATTTTTATGACTTATGGCAGATCGTGGTTTTGCCTTAGTCGAATCGATACGCGTAATTTCGCGTATTAATAAATAAATATAAATAATATATATCGTTCAGCTATGCAAATACAATATGAAAAATATGCTATAGTATTTACATGTGTTACAGCGAGCTGTATTAATGAAGAACTATGTCTAGTGATTCCAATAGCTTAATTGAAATACTTGGAAATTATTTAAATTGAAGTTCTCATTCGTCACTATGGAATTATTAATGGAATCATTAAACGTGCGACGACGAAAAAGGATTTAATTTACTATGCGTTTTTCTGTGATTACGTTTATAAACGACAACGTATTGGCACCCGAGATGCATGAAATAAAATTGGCTTTATCTCTCACTCGAAATATGCTCTTGATATAACATCCTGGATATAATAATATAATGACAAAGTAATTGTGCGACAAAGAATCCTTTGCTTTTAAAGCTTGTCCCACTGTTCAGTCTTATCCTCCCCATAATGTCAAGGCAGTTTCAATATTATACAGGCATATATATTTCAATTGGAATAATGAAAAAGATAAAGTTCAAAATGTATACTAGACTAAAAGTCAAAATTTATTACCTGATCAATATATTAATCAAACGAAATTTTCTCTCGAATAACAAGTCAAATTTTTGGAAAATTTACGTAAATATAAAAAAAAAAACTTTTCCATGATATTCGCCCGTGCAATGAAAGTAGCCATTTTATTTCGTACATCATCGTCATCGATCAGTCATCCGCAGGAATTAAATTAGACCTGAACGTATTGTTCGTCATCGCTCTCTCCGTCATTGGATTGTTCAACAGAATAATTCGAACTGATTTTTTCATAATCAGAATCGATGCCTTTATCAGTTCGATTAATTCGAACCTTTTCATAACCATCGCGATCAGCATCGATCTGCTTATAATTGTTCACTTGCTCATAAGGAGGATCCTCATTTTGCGTAACGCTCATATACTTAACGCTCTCGTAATTCGGATCACTGTGACTCACCGACTCGTAATTAGGATCCGTATCGCTGTCACCAGGTCGACAAACTGACGCGTAATTTGGTTCCCCGGAATCGTGCGGCATACTCTCATAATTTGGTTCGGAATCGGTATCCTGGTCCAGGTCGATCCTCCTCCTTAATCTGACTTTTTCATATCCAGGATCTTCGCTACTGGCATTACTGATTTGTCTGTGCTTAAAAGGTAATGAATACATGGGAAGGACATCTATACCATTTCTAATGACTTTAGAGTTTCCTTGATGATGAGAATCCTCTACCCTGGAATACTGAGGACGTAGCACTTCGTAGTTAGGATCATTTCCAGAAATAGTCCTTGTCACGGGAGTGCTCTTACGAGTTGTATCCACCGCCTCGTAGCCATGATCAAAACCGGAAGTAGATCGACTGGCGTCACCTTCGGATTTTCTTTGTATCTTTAGATAATCAATATCCACCTCGTTATGAAAATTTCCTGTGGGATTTGTTGCGGCAAAGTGTGATGAACCTTCAGGCTCGCGTTTTTGTATTTCTACGGAATCGTGACTAGACCACGAAGCTCGACTAATTTCTATTAAGCTGAGCTTTCTGCTTGGTAGTGGCACCTCAGAATTTTGGTTAGCATTGCCGACTATAGCAGCATCCTGTACCTCGTCTTCGGTGTCTCGCTTTTTCTTCACGACTTTAGCATACATGTCCTCTAAGGACTTTCCTGATGATACGCTTGATCTTAAGCGATCCTCACCACCCTTGCCGCGTTTATCGACCAACGCGTAGACGTCGTTTGTTCCTTCGGGTGGTGGAGGTAGAGGAGAATTGGCTTGTCGTTTCTCTGGTTTTGGCGAACCCAGATTGGCGACGGAGCTGGTGGCACTCGAAGATGATGCTATACAGATTAATAGCATCAGATTAAGTTACAGATAGATTTAACTTTTGGTTGATGTATTTTTATTACCTTGTCTGGAGTGGGCATGAGCTACGTGACGAAGACTGTCTACGCTCGGTGGCTGTGGAGCGGACGGATGGGACTCCTCAAGATGTGAAGTTTGATTGATATTAGATTGATCACTCTGAGTAGTTCTGACTGGATCGACAATTGCTGGTTGGATCTGAGCATAGGTTTCGCTACCACTAGTGTAAACTTTATCCTGTTCGTCGATGGCAGCATACATTTCATCTGAATAACATATTACTTTATTGAGATATAGTTTGACTATTGATATATTTTATTCCATAATAAAATTCTGCTACCTGAATCATCTGAAACTGTGGCATAATGTGGATCCGTGAGAGTCCGCGATGATTGACGTTGCTGCTGTGCTGCTTTAGTTTGAGCTATTATATTGGCCAAGGGTTCCCGTACACTTATGCTTGTATAACCTTCTGTAAAAAGACGTAAGAACGTGTACACTTCACGATAGATAAAATTATGATTTTCTTTATTTCTAATCAGCGAAAAACTTACTCGAATCTTGTGAATCACCGCTGAAATGTTGCTGCGGACTCTCGTGCTGGGATTGTGGTGGGTGCGGTAGAGGCATTAGAATCGGTGGTGTCATATAAGGCAAATCCTGATTAGCCTGGACTCCACCTGTTATGGCGCTGGCTGCTTGAATGTCTAACGAAGTTTCTACATTCAGGAGAGAATTGTGCGATGAGGATTTGCGAGTTCGCGGCGGCGCGACGGGATTGCAGTTTGTATGATTACTCGAGGTTGATGGTTTATTAGTGTCTATCAAGTGGGTAGTCGTATTCCTGGAAGAGTCAATTATACGTTAGTCACGGTTAGAGAATGTAGTAATCCTCCGAAAGCAAAGCCAATACCAGCTGCATAGCACTGGAATTACCTATTCTGTGAATTAGCCTCAGTCTTCTGAATATTTTGAACTTGGGCATAAGGATGTTCATCTAAAATAGGATTAATTTTTGCGATGATAGATACACTGAATGATGCAATAGTTAAATCAACAAATTGCAGATATAGAACGTCAATATGAAATTTAGGTATACCATTGTTAGAGTTGGGACTTTTTAGTCTTGCATATGGGGATACAGCGTCATCCTGAACAAGGGAACTTTGTTGAGAAATGCTTGGTATTTCTCTGACATGCTTTCTTGCATCACCTAAGGCATTAAAATACTATTTACTGTAAACAGTTCAAAAATAAATTTCTTATCTAGAAATCAAGATACCTTTATCTTCAACAGTTGCATACAGCTCAGATGGATCACCGATGGTCTCGTTTGCCTCGTAGATTATGTCCTGGGCGTTAGCTTCGATCCTATTTTCAAGTGCTGCACTTTTATCCTTTGGAATATCTGGAAGACTCCTGTTTGCTCCTGTAGATCTGTATGAAAAAAAAATGATATGCTTAGACGATCCAAAAAAAATTGTCATGCAGTTCAATGTGAATAAAAATTTCATTGTGCAAGGCACTTAAAGGTATTATAAATGCTGAGGTGAGTCCTGCGCCGAAGGAAGTGGGGGATACTAATGAACACTGTTAGTGACATAAAGATTAAGGCATTATGTTATTTGAAAAGCATCCATTTCCATAGTAAGCTGCAAGGAAATATGTACATGAAGAGTATTTTAATAATTTGGGTGATTACAGCGATTGGAATGCTCTACAGTAAATCAATATGGATTAAATGTTTATTAGCTGGTAGAATCCACATGCAGCCATGCCAGGTCTTTGCTCGAAACCTTTTTCCTCCATCAGTGGTATCCTGTGTAACGGGCTGGGAAGCATCCGTTGTTGGCACTCTGTTGAAACCTTCATTGTCAGGATGGGTGATTGTTACCATACCCGCAAGTCCCAGAAACTCGCTCCTGTCACGATAGAGTTATCATTGTCAAGTACAGCATCCAGGTCCGTTACATGTATGATATAATACACATTCTTAAGAAGTACCATAAAAACAGGAGTACATTAGACAATCATAGGACAAGCATTGAACCCGTTTTGTTGTAGTACAGCTCAAACATAAGTAACATACTTATTCTCATTCCGGCGACAGCTACAGACGCAAGCAGCAACCAGGGCAACGAAGGAGAGTAAAGCCCCAACGGAGACGACCCAATAACACCAGGCATCCTCGTCAAGTAGACGATATTCCATGTTCTCTGCTTCCAGTTACACTTGGTTTTCAAATCTAGGATTATCGCGGGAATGGGAGTCGCCACTCATATCATCACTTTAAGGGTAAGTTAAACAAGTACACACCCAAGTATAAGAAAGCCGCTGTCGACGAGCTGTTTCTCAAGTCATTTTCGTGATCCCGTGCTAGGAAACACGACTCGCGAAGATGAGATCCGCGATATCATTTCAAGACAATTAACACTCGACACACTCGAACGATATGTGCACTCCTAAAATTATGTTCATTGGTTACACTCACGTTCTCCATCTATCTCTTCATAGATAAGAATCTAGATTGTCATTTAATGTGAATAGTTTTATTTTTAACTCCACGTTCCATAGAAGTTCCTGGACACTACGCCTATGAATAATAAAATATATTGCTTATATAAAGCAAACGAATCTTCTAATCTTTCGGCTAACTCATTACCTAGAAGCTTTAGTTTTTAGGTATCATAGCCCGTTACTTTCCGTACATCCTTTTACACTTTCATTTTATAACTCACATTCGTAACCAGGAACGTAGCTCAAATCTAACTACCACTGCTTCAGAAATAAAAATCTTTGATCCACAATACATAATTCTGATTAGATAAATGAGATCTATAAGTCACTATTATTCGCTATAAAATAGATTAGCCGATCGTTTATTTACAACAATAACGCATTGCAACCTTTCTAGTTGTAAAAATACAGTTGTGAGATCATAGGCGTAAACAGGATGCCATTTCGTCCAATATCTGTTTGTACGACGTACAATTCATCACTTCCGCGATATTTCCTGAAAAATAAACCGTCATAAATGTTTATGCAATTTTGCGTAACCTAAGAAATATTTAAAAATATATTCAGAATGTATTCTTGTGGATATATGAATAACAATAAGCTATTATCTCATTTTGTAGAAAATAGGAATATTTAAACTAGTTGTTCACAATCTAGTGCCAGTTGTCATTAACATCTCATTGGATCTCTAATAATTGCCGACTGATTAGCAGCCAATAGGATGTTCTGCTTTTCCAACTGCAGCTGGTATTGTTATATGAATAGAGATTTGTATTTTGGAACGCGCAGACAGTATTTGAATTTAAACGGTCAGAGGAAGATAATTTAGTTCTGGCAAAATATCGTCAGTCTTGTAAATATTAACCGAGTCTCTTGATATTATGTGGAGTAAAATATTATCAGGCTTCGATCGTGAAGAGGAGACTGTAAATTTTGGAGCGAGAACTGTTGCTGAAAATGATGGCTCCATATATGAAGCTTCTACTCTTGCTACCATTCAGTCGGATGAACAGGTTGTTTATGAGCATTAAAGATAGTGACAGTATTTTATATTATAATTCTTTGTTTCCTAAGGTTACTACAAATCCTACAGTGCAGGCTTCTATACAATGTGCAAAACTTTGCGTGGCTGTCGATAAGACCATTACAATATTTAGCAATGAGGTCTGCCAGGAGATATTATTAAGCGTCAGCTTTGATTCATATGTAACATCATATTGTATATCGGATGTTGGATCTTTTTTATTTTTGACGCTGTCAAATGGAAGTTTATCCTGTTTACATTTACTTACCAGAGGACAACTTGTTTTTGTCAGGTATGTACTCCTTATTATCGCATACAGATCGATAACATAATATCACTTAATGATTAATGATTTTAGGAATATTTTTAATGATAAAGAATGCAATAATAAAATAGAGAAGGTCTTTCTCAAACAGCATGATAAGTTTCTGGATGTATTTCTTGTTGCCAGTAATGGCGCAATTTACAGGTATTTATTTCAATATGTACAACAATGATTACTACCAAAGTATTATCTTTAACTTTGACACTTTATCATTCACATTTTTTAGCATGTCAAAATTTAATGCAGAACTCATGTCTTCTGTATTATTAAAGAAGGATGATTCAATTATTAAAGATATCGTAAACAACATACAATTCCATGAGGTGACGTCAACAGTAAACAACGAAGTAAATTCCACTTATTCATATTTTTCAAAATCATGTATTTGACATTACACAGTATGGTTTTCAGATAACACATGTACAAATTGGTACATTAATTAGCGTACCGTCTGTAGTAATGTGTGGAGAAAAGTTCAACATATGGATGAATGATCAGTTTTATTACTCTGACTCATGGAAAAAGTATATTAAAGTGCAGTTTCAAAACTATAGGTAATATCAGTATTGAGTAAAACTTATAATAAATGATATATTTAAAAAAAAAAAAAATGTTTTACAGCACTCTATTATGTCTTTGCAAGGATCATAGTTTAAGCATGGTGTGTCCTTTAACATTATTGAGCAAAAAAATTTGGAACGGTCCTGTTTTGGACTTTATACTTATACAAGAAAAATTTAATGATCCACCTCAAATACTCATGTTGATGGTTCCTGAAGAAGGGTCTCTTACAACCATCTTACAAGTCCTTACTGTTCCTGGTATATACGAAATGCTCTATCACATAAATTCGCTCATAAAATTTCAGATAATTAATTGTTTTAATTATCCCCAGATTTCGATGTTAAATTTAAAATGACAGTTCCAAGTACAACATATTTAGTTGATTTTTATGGAAGTGCCATGGACGACATAATATTTCTAGAAGGTTTACGCAATCCTTCAAATATAGTAAACACTATTAGTGTCAAAGCTATAAACGAGTGTCTACCCGAGTATCGTTTGGCGCGATTATTAAGAAGAGGAAAGTTTGACGAAGCAGAAGCTTTTGCAAAAAACTTTCGCTTGGATATGAAATCCATATACTATGCTAAAGCGTCATTACTTATGAGCCAATTTGATCCTTGGAGCAATACGAATGATCAAGAGAACAAAGTAAATGCACTTATTGATATTCTGGATAAAATTACAAATATTACATACGTCTCTCAATGCTGTATTAAAGCTCTGGTGACTGAGCACGAACAAATAAGAAAACTACTTTTATATGCGCGCGAAAGACTCACTCATTGTATTGAGGTAATTATTTAATTTTGTACAAACTACATAATTTTCCATATATATATGCTTTATTCCAATCTATTATTTATAGAAGTCCAATAACAATGACCTTACTGAACTCTTGTCAACAGTGAATAGTACTTTGCATAAACTTGAAACTTTCACAATAATCCAGAAAATTAGGTCTGATAAAGAGCGTGTGGATAACGAATGGATAAAATTTTCAAATGAAAATTTATTAGATGAATGTGCAAAATATTTGTTGAGGGTAAGTATTCTCTAGATACTCGCTTAATGAAGTTTTATATTTATCCTACTTTATGTATCATATATTTACAAATTTATACAGGCTGAATTGGAAATCGCAGCTCTGATATGGGCCAGACATCTTCCTTCGTTTGTATCGAGATTAAATGTTGAAATTATACGAAATATCTTGAATATTATTCCTGTGGAAACTCCATTGGATAAATTACAACCGTGGCTATGCCACTTTATACCATCCCTGCTATCTGTATTCCCTAGCAGTCTTTCTGAAATTATTCTATGGAGCTGCAACACTACAAGAAAATTGGAAAAATTAAATCCTGCTCAGTGGCCTTTAATTGGATTAAAGTTTGTCAGCGGATTGATGGAATTATTAAAATTGGAAGAATCGCAACTGTGCTTTTACTTGCAACAACAATATACCACTCGAAACTCACCATTGCAACACCTTATCACTCTCAATCAAGCACTGGATGACTTACAACAGTTAAAGAGCAATCACAGGTCAGTATCAATATATTTTACTATAAATTTTTTCATTCAAAGTAATAACTAATTGGACATTTTTATAATAGAGTCACCATCCCTTTGGACATCTATATGGGAGAACCAGTTGAAGTGGTGTATTCACTTCTTAACAAAGTGCGATCAGAAGAAATTTCAGCTCTTACATTAAAATTTCTCCAACAATATATGTTCAATCATTCACTGAAGCATGATATCGTCTTCATATCGTATATACAGGTAAATAATTGTCATTCATTTTTTAACACTAAGTTCGCAGTATGTATACATTTCAATGCAAATCTGTTTTGTCATTCATTCTGTCAGAGAATATTGAAACGACCAAGAGATTACTGGTACTCAGGTGATTTTCTTCGTGAAGTAAAATTAGCTACTATTGTTGGACTCATACATAACGTTGAGGTAATACTATAACATAAACTTTATGAATAACGTTTTTTCTTGTCTTGAGTTTCTTATATTTTATTTCTATAGAATCGTTTGGAGCAGACATTGCATATCCTTAGAAAAGCTCCTGTTCCTTGGAGCGAAACAATGGTGGCCTTAGCCGAGTCAAGTTACGCGTTCGATCATCCCTTAACAATGGAGATTAAAAGTGAAAGCGATTCTATTCCAACAAAGTTGACACTCAAGAAATACCAATGCGAACACGTGTCCTTGAATAACGTGAGTATTTTACAATGCGATAGCATCTCATGAAATCAGTTATGATAGATTATTTCTTACAGCGATTAATAATGTACATTATAAAGCAAAATCGTAATGACATGATCGATGACATTCGCGAGCTTACAAAACGTAATGACACATTTAAAGCAACGGCATTCTCTATGTGTGTCAATTTTTATTTATCTAATGGGTGAGTTTCTGTAATAAGAATATATGTAAAAATCCTCACACAGATCCTCCATTTATGTATTTCATTATAGGGATATTGATAAGGCAATGACTTTAATAAGTAGTTTAGATAATGATATTGCTGCGTATTGCTGCGAACAGATAATTTACCGTATAGTGGCGGAGTTTAAATTAAAGGTAGGAAGTAATTAAAGGTTTATATTTCTAATTAATATCTCCTTGATATCGGTTTTTTTTTTTTTTTTTAAGATTATGAGTGATTCGATCAAGCACTATATGGAGGTTTTGAATATAATAACAACCAAGTTATCCAAGATTTACTCCAAAAGAAATCCTCTTACAATGAAGTTTAATGAAACAATTTTGATTGCACCGTACCTCCATCCTATATACTGCTTGAGGAAAGAATTCAATATCAATGTCTCATTAGCAAATTATCAATCCGAAAAAGAAGAACTTTTAAACAACTACATTAAACGTATAGTCAATGGTAAGGCATAGTTTACCTTGTTTTATCCTTTACATTATTATATCAAGAATATTCAGCATTTATTTATGTTTAATTAAATATCGGATACTAATTAATATACAGAAATGCAGTCAACAAATAGCGAGATATCATTACGTTCCGTGTACAAGAAAACGCAAAGAGTTGCACATCTTCTAGGAATTTCAAGTTTTCTTGCTGCTTGCTTATTACTGGAGGAAACAAAGAATCTCGAAGTCATCAGGGAATGTTCTCAGTGCGTATATTAGATCTACATTGTAACTTTGTCTGTCACGAACAACTAACTAATGGAAAAATATTTTAATTAGACAACTGAAAGACTGTTTCGAAAGTATTCCAGAAAGTGAAATCTGTTATATAACGAGACTTTGTTCAACATCTATACTTATCGCAGGGGAGGATTTACAGGCTTTGAGTTTCTTGAAAGAATTATGTGCTACGGCGCTCAGTTCTTGTCACCCGAGTAAGATAAATCATTACCTGATTATTCTTCTATTTAGGCCACCTAATAAATGGTTAATGATTACAGATCAGTTGCGTGATATACTAATGTCAATTCAGTGGATGAAATTATTTGAAACTACAAGCGAATTCGACGTATCAAACGAAGCGGAATCAAAATACGATTTAGTTGGGAAGACCGATTGGAATTTCGTTACAATTTATAGAGACAAAGCTATTTGTATCCCTCAAACAATATTTTCTTTTATACGCGATGCTTTCAGAATCTATTTATCCTGTGCCGGTCCTTTGGATACAACTTATTCTCAAATGGCTGTGACAAGAAGAAACAGCACTGTAGGATTAATACAGGAAAATTCCATGACTGAAGTAAAATTTTTGCGCAATTTCTAAATGCTTTAAATGTTACTCAGATGTAATCAATTATCATTCGTTATCTTTTTAGATGGACATTGAAACTCTATTTAAGACTTTGCTTGACAGAGTAAAAGACCTCCAGCTTGAGCATTTGAACTATGGTTTACTTCTAATAGCAAAAACGTTACACTTTAGCTGCGCAACTCTTTTGCCCAATAATGCAACACTTATCGGACGGACATATGAAATGATAATGCATTGCGTTTTTCCTTTACTTCTAAATGTAATTAACCATCAGTACCTTGATATGCATTTAGGCCTTGCTTGCCTCTTTATGGTTTCTGAAACTGATGCTTTGTCGTGGCTACACAACATATCTAAATCGTGAGCACTTTATTATACATGTACACTATATAACTAATGAGCAATAGTGATAATATGTGTTGTTTAATTGATATTTAGATATCGGTCTCATTACACTAGACACAATACGCTGATGGAACTGGCTTACGAGTATTGTCGATTGATCAAAGACAAAAAGCAAACAGAAATTTTTTATCATCAACGTGTATTACAGTACTGGTCACGGAAACTGACAAATAATGGATTATCGTGTAGAGGTGTGATTCAATGAGCAATCTTTTATATTGTCAAATGCTTATCAAGTACTTTATAATTGATTAATCATTTTATTAGATATACATCATACCACGACGGAGACCAAACGAAAGATTTTAGATGAAATGATGCGTTCTGAGAAAGAAAATATAATGGAGTTAATAGAAGAATTTTGCAAGTCTTTTGGATTTGATTTGGACGAATGCTTTATTTTGTATATTAGAGTGGTATTGAAGAAATGGTGTCCTCAATTAAATTTTACTACTATTTCCGGGCGGAAAGGTAGTTTTTTAAAATCAATAGTATAAATAATACAATGAAATGATATATGTTGCATAATTATATGATAAATCAAATTGCCAGAATTGAAAATCGACGAAGTTGAAGTGGAACAGCTACGTAAGAAGTGTAAAACTATTGCTGCAAGAATCGAAGATAAAGTTGCGATGAAACGACACATTCTTTCACTTTCCACTGAAGTGAGTCGTATATGTTTGTTAATTAAATTTTAACTAGTAAATAATCACTACTTTGATTTTGACGCAGATCAACTTCTACCACTACGAAGTGTTCCTCATTATTTATGAATTGGCAGAGGATAGAAATGAAAAGAAAATCAGTCTTTTTTATTTTTTAAAAAGTTACACTCGCGTCGGGTAAACTTTTTATTTAAACATTTTGTAGGTATCACGCGATTGGGTAAAGCAACTGTATTAAAAATACGTTTTTGTTTACAGGAGCCCAACACCGTTGGAACGCGAAGAATGGTCCCAGCTGTGCTTAGAAAATTCTTTGCCGGAAATCGCAAATTGGAGACTTCCATTTCTACCACAAATCGATCAATGGAAAATTATAAGTAATTACAATTAACTTAACTTACAGATAAAATCATATAACTAATATTTTATTGAACACTGATTTTCAGCCCCTGAACTAAATCTTAGGACGTATGAGAAATGGTTGAAGATTGCGCCTATGCTAGATTTACAACAATGTATAATTTGCATGCTAGCGGTTAAAGGGGCTGTGACTCAAGCATGGGGTAATGTTGATGCAGAACGAAGTAACAACGAATGGTCCATATATCCCAAAAATACTTCTCTACTGAAAGATATGAAAAAATGTATTCAACGTATGACAGATGAAGAAGCACTGTACTATGGCACAGCAGCTTTATACTATGTTGTAAATCACACAGCACAAGGTGAGTTTTTCTATACTGTAGAGAACTTTCTACAAATAACTTTTTATTTATCTTCTTTATATTTAATTTTATTACAAGGTGCTGATCAAGTCGCAGCAGCTAAAGAATGTTATGTATTGGCAAATAAATGGGCGCTGCAATCGATTAACACAGATGAAGAAATGATCAAAGTAAGGCAATTACAATAAGGTATTTTATAAGTGGTTGTGAATTTATTTGCAAACTCTTACCCTTATTGCAGAAAATTAAATATAAATATTTACGAGTTACTTCTAAACATATTTTATATACTCATGGCTTGGGAGAAGATCGCTATTTGTCATTGACTACGACTCCGGTACAACTTGTTCGTGATTTATACATGGATGAAAGTATAGCATTGCGTGGTAGAGGAGTCGTGCAGAGGAAACCTGATATAAATTCAGCCGTAACTGCTCTGGGTGATTTATTTAATATGAACGTTATAAAGTTGCGACTGGAATTGCTTCAGGAATGGCTGCAACCGGATATCAAGCAGTCTCTATCATTCGAATCATACAGCTCCGACATCAATATTGTCATCACTGATGACAATTTACTTAGGTATGTCATATTGTTGTTTAAATACTGTTCAATTTTAAATAGCAATTCAATTTTCTCTTCTGATACTTGCAGAGCTTGTTATATAATCGAGTGCAGTGATTTGGTATTATCGGCCAATTTTTTGATAAATATTGTATTTGAAGAAGGGACGACAGACACCTGTGATTACAGACCTGGTATGCGCTATCGCGCTCTTCAAGTTCTGCAGTCCATTACGACTCCTGATATGCTGCAGGACTTGACCAAACGAACTTTAAAGGAGATTAGGTAGTGTACAAGGTTTTGGTATTTTTGCACAGGACGTTCTGGGATTATGGAAATAGTATTAAATAATTGTTTTTCTTACAGACAATATATGAAAAGTTTGCAATATTTGAGCGAATTGGAGACAATCGGTATGTCGTACAATATTAATACATTAGAAGTTTGCTCAAAGCACAAATTAGCACAGATATTATGGCGAACACATTCTTATATGCCAAGAGCACTTTCACTCATCTTGCAGCTCTGTATGGATTTTAAATTACAAGATTACTCGTTGTGGGATTCAACTCTTACTCAGATGGCTAAATTGTTAATGGTGCGTTTCCAAAAATTTTCGTTTAGTACATATGAGATAAGTAATTGTTCTTTTTCTTCTGCAGATAACAGAATTGAAAAAAGTTCTACCGACAGTAGGCACAGTCGCGCACATTGTCAATTGCAATGGCTACACTTCCAGTTGGCAGGTTGTAATACTAGATCCGTTTCGAAAAAGTAGCACGAGACCTACCCCCAATCAAATGGATGATTGTATTAGAACTTTGATTTTATTGCATTCATGTCCAATCGCTAGTAAACTTAATTATAAGGAAATCATAGAATATTGTTTCTGCTGTGAACAACCGCATCTTGCTGCGGCTTTTCTGCCGTTCTTGCCAGAGGATGATAAAAAAGACGTTCTACAGGTATGTAAAGAAATATATGTGAAAATATTTTTTTTTTTAACAAGATAGTCATAAATATTTTCTCTTTTCATTCTTATATTGACAATCAGAAAATCAAGGATACGTGCGACATAGCGAATGTAGTGAAGGATTTGCAGGCCCTTTCTTCGAAGGGAATCTTTACGACTCCTTGCGTAAGTTTTTAATACGTATACTGTACTCTTACTTTGACTTAAATTTTTAATAACTTTCCTTTGCAGCTTCAGATTTTGCAAGATGAAAGAAGATAAGGGAATTATGTGGAATGTGAGTTTAAGATTATATATACATATTAGAGTCAATATTTACATTCTTGTTAGAAAAGTAATACATCTTATGAATCAGAGTCTGATATTATTCTAATTGGAATCACTTTGAAACCGTCACTCTGTTTTTCATTTATTCGACTTCTACTCTCTTTTGTACCACACTGAATTTTGTCTTGTCTCTCATTTGTACACACGTTCCTATATTTACTGTCTCTTTTGCAAATTAACTTTCCTTGCGCTCTGTCTTTACAAGAGCGTGCACTGCAAGAGTTAGAGAGTGATACAGATTCGCAGGTTTCCCTGGTGCAAAAAGTATTTTTCAAAATGTCCAACGCCTCTATCGCCCGTAACGCAAGACCCCCTTGGGACATGCTGCATTTCTCAGGCAAAACTTTTGATGAAGATTCCTTTATCTTCGCCATAGATTTACTCTCGCTACTTGCCGGACCTGTACGATATATATCTGTCATATGTTTTCTATAGAAAATTGAATTCGTATATTGATAAATGAATTTTTTAGCTTTTCTTACTTTGCATTGACCACGTTTTTGATAAAGACGTGTCAACGACGTGAGACCATCCACTTAATGATTCCTTACTAATTTTCTTAGGATGACGTTTAGTACTTTGATGAATAATATTGGTAGATTCGCAAGGGGTAGCGATTTTATGATTTAATTTTGCTTGAGATAATTTAGCTTTTTCCTCGATTTTTGGTCGACATGTTGGTACCAATGCTGGATTTTTAGCTGTTTCTGATTTCGTTGCTATGACGTAGCATGGATTATAAGTTAGGAGAATATCCTGAGTACGTAGTATCTTAATTTTTTCTATTGATAAATCAGTATCTTTTTCCGCAGCCAAACAGACATGACACATAGAATGTCTTTTGCATACTGAACAAAGTGTTTCCTTCGGCTCTTGTATTTTTGTAACTTCTGGTACACCAGCGATACTAGTTTGTGTTGAAATTTCATCAGTCTTAGATTTTAACATTAGTTTACTTATTTTCCTTCTTCTCTCGGTGAAAATGTCTTCTATCTGTTTTCCTTCTGATAACAAAAAAATTGGGTTTTTTATAATTATTAAGTCTTAGGAGATAAAGTATTAATTTATTTTGTACATAACTTACTCTGTGAATCCTTGCGAATCTGGTCTAATCTACTACAAATTAATGATGATCTGGCCAGAACCCTTTTAATGACACCGTTCACTATAACATGTGCTTTTTGGCAGACAATATTACATACTGTTTCTAGAATGTCATTTACTATAGGAATAACTATGATGGATGATTCGAGAGGATCTATTGTTATTGGTAATTTTAATTTGCGTAATAGTTCATCATCCTTATCCTCCAGGACCTTGCATGGTGCAATTGTTTGTGTAGCTACATTTCTTGGTGGAAAATGGATCTTTTCAGCACACTTATCGACAAGGTCATCAATTATGTCATTAGCTACAATCAGTGAATGTACAGCTTGTTCGAAACATTCTTCTAAGTATTTTCTCATATAGTCTGTAGTTAATTTATACTCAGCAATTAATTTTGTATTAGAATCCTTAGGTTTGCACGTTAGACCAGTCTGTGTTTCATTGTCCATGAATATTTTCTTCATTGCTTTATTGTACTTTAAAATTGTCTGGATCTCTTGGTCCATCTTCTTCCGAGCCAGTGTACTTGTAGGTTCTCCAATCCAAATAACACGATCAATCACAAAATTCAAAATATCAGAGACTTCTATTTCTGTTTCCTCAATTTCACTAGCTTTGACTACAAGTTCAGGATCATCGTTTTCGTCATCAGAAATACCAATTTGTAATTCCTGGACAACATCATCCTCAGTGCATTCCAGATCAAACGTAATGATAGTTTGAGTGATTTGACTGATTTTCATCAGTGGCATTGTCTTCTCGTTCATGGTAGCTGAAAAATCATAAATTCAAATACATTCCACGAATCTTATTCAAAAACTTTTAACAGAAATTCCTCTTTACTTATAATTTCCTGAAAATGTTTTATCCCGGGACAAATTTTGCCCAAATACAGTGTCTGTATAGCTTCATCGCGATATTCAAATGGCAATTGAACTTTTGGAACTCCTTGTAGATACGTTTGATTCTCGACATCCCTGTAGCTCTTTTTCTCCAGCTCATTATCGTTTATGAATTTTGGCTTCGCGGCGAAGATCGTTTTTCTACTTGAGAAACTGGCGGGATCGTTTTCAAGGCTGATATCTTTTTTACCGGATATTGTTATGTCACTCTTTATGGTACGAATAAGACCATCGACTTCTGGTGTTATCGCTATCAATGTCTGTGCCCAAGATTCTTCGTCCGTTTCAGACATCTGTCGCAATCATAATAAAGCAATAAACCAAACTATTGGACGACATTTATAATTCATTAGCTACATCCGAGAATGGTACCAACCTCATTGTAATAAACGATTACACTTAATTTCGAACTTCTTCAACATGAAAATTGAGACTTAAAATGTCAAAATAGCAGCCGAAAGTTTGGCGCGAATTAATCGCGATTTAGGAATGATTCAGAGCTCTTTCTGATATTCGGTGATTTTATGAGGTTCACGAAGACTGTGTACTCCATCTTGAAATGCATTTATTGAATTCATACTGTCAAACTCAAACAATTACATTGCCTAATAGAATTCTTATTATTAAAAATATATCCTATACACTAATTAATCATTTATTTTATTTAGGAGCAACCTCCAGAATGAATGTGCGAATTTCCATTGGTTTTAATAGTACATTAATAGCGCCATCTTCATTCATTTCTTGCAGATAATTACTTTGATTCCTTAGAATGTCATTAGACTCGACGTTCCACTTCAGACGATTAAGCTCGCTTATCCATTGATTCCCACCTAAGGTCGTTTCACGCACAGAAACAATTCTGAATGTAGAGAACAAATCCTAAAATGAAAAAAAAAAAAATTATAAAAACAAGGAAACCGAACAAGGCCTAAATAAATTCTGTCAGAAAAGTTCACAAACTTGAATATTTATTTCGGTCGGTTGAGAATAATGAGGGTCTTCTCCAATTTCGAAAATGTGTTCCAGTCTGAGCAAAATACCATTATTCTTCCAAGGCTCTAATGTTAGAATATGTATATTGGCTGGTACTTCTTTGGAGATACCAGAATTCTGTAATTAAACATTAAATTAAACACGTTTCACTGATTAGATTGTTCGCAATACTTACTTCCATGTTATATGTATCACGCAACTGTTCAAAAGTTATATCTTCGAGCGGTGAAATAAATGTCCATGGACGCAGTGCTAATTTCTGGGCTAGTTTCTTCTCTTTTAAGACAATAGAAGATACGTCGCTTGCTCTACCTCCGATTACATAATGTTGCCCCCTTGCTTCCAGTCCTCTGCCAAAAGCTTCTTCATTTAACGCTTCTCCTACTCCAAAAGCATCGTCACTGAGTAATCTTCTGTGAACCTAGCAGGAAGATATAATATTATGTAACTCCTTAACTCATCAATATATTATATATCAAATTAAACAATACCATCAATTCAATTTCTCCATCCCTCAAGCTGGTACCCCCTTCAGATCGATCAGTTAAGACACTCAGCTTCAGTGACCTTTCCTTATCATTGATAGACATTTTTGATGTCACAGGATAATAATTTCCAGATACTGGCTCAGCAATTTTCACGTCCCATGTTGGACGGAAGTCTCTAATACGTTTTATCATTTCTCGACCATTGCTATCTGTATAGAAGACTTTGTTGGTCTTCAAGTTACTTGAGTATTTTGTTATTATTTCTTTGCCAATGTGCTCGCTGAAATAATTAATACCTAGTTAGCATGATGCTTCTTTTTTTACTATCATTCAAGAAATATACATATATATATACTACCCTACAGGTATTGGCCCCACGAGCCAATTAAATTCAAGGAAATTGTCATTGTTGTACACTCTGACAACTTGACTGATCCAATCATTTATTGTTATATGCATTTCATCCACCAATGGGCCTGAAGCGTTGGGAATAAATATATACTATATATCATTAATAACGTCAGCGTACTATGGTAATTTTTAATTAGTAGATGTACCTTTGTAAATTTTATGAGAACCAGTGCATGTCAAATTTTTGATATCCGATGTTTTTGGCCTGAAGATATACGCACCGGACGATCGATTAAGAAATACTTTATTGTTACCCTCTGCACCTTCATAGTAATGGAAAGATTGCGTATATTCAATATCTTGATGTTTATCTTGTACAATAACATTTCCATTTCCATTAACAGTTATGTTGAAGAGCTAAATGTTGAGTCAGTTAATATTTTTAGGATAAATGTATGTTGAAATATATTTTTAAAAATTTCTAGTACGTACTGCACTGTCCATTGAGGAATTTAGTGTCGCATGACTTAAATGTGCATGTTGTGCAGCAGCATTTTCACTGATGTAATAAAATTGATAACCAAGGGCTGGAATGTTAGTAGCTGGAAAAACCAATTCCACTGTCGCCTTACTTTCTCTGCCTGGAATCTTTATTACTGGTGTTGGAATGGGTACAATTTGTGTTTTCAGCTCAGTACCTATACAAGGAGGATATTAATTTTTTCTGTTTCAATTCAAAACGAATTAGAATTACTGATAAATGCTTACCAGTAGAATCTTTTACAGAGTAAGACTGCCCCTGGACTGGTAATCTAACATAAGTAGTAACTGGCTGACTTTGTGGATTGTACAAGGTGACCAAAAATTTTTTATTCTCCTCGGTGTAAGTGCAAGAACTAATATTCAATTCTAAACAAGAATGGAGTTGCAAAGGTCTTGAATTTTCATTCTTATTCCTGAGTATCCAATTGCTGTTAAACATTATATTGCATCAGTACGGTGTCCTTTCTTTATGTTCAAAATTCTTATTTGTCATTTACCTCATCGAACTGGATAGTATGTTATCTTGTTGCATATTCTTGTACAAAATTCGAGCATAATCATTGGCAACTTTTTGCTTTTCGGTTCCAGTTACAGCATCATGATGCTGCATTACTCCCATTGCTTCGCGAAATTCTTCCAAGTATTTATCAGCTGACTGCAGATTTGTCAATACTGCCAATTGCTTAGACACCTGAATTAATACAAATATGCTTTTCATTTAGCGTTCTATTATTATTAATTGGTTGGCATTGCATTTACCTGCAGGAAATTATTCCCTAATCTTTCAAAGTACTTTAACGTAGGCCTTGATGTGAAGTAACCAGTCCAGTATGCATTAGGATCACTTGCATATGGGAAAAAATCATCAGTTTTTGTTGGCCAAGTTAAATTCAAATCATTTACTGCTTTCAAGTAGCACGATGGTGTTGAGTAGAAAACATTCACAGTTGATCCATTACGTTCAGTTGTGTATCTAGGTTTCAAAATGCATAAATGCTTGTAGACTTGTTTTTTAAGTATCTACTATTTCTTTCTAGTATAAAATAAGGAAGAATGGAATCGACTAATTAATTTTGTGTAAATTATAGGCACAATTATATAGAGTATATAGTGGTTCATAACTTACATAAGTTGTGCATTACAATAAAAAATTATTAGACTATTCAAATGCTTATTTAAAAAAGTCATAAAAGATATTTAACAATCTTACCTAATCAGCTTATCCAAGTTAACGAACCACATTTCTGCATTTTGATAGTTAAAATCTTCTCCCATAGTGAGAATAATGTTATTGGTCTTGTAGGACCTTGCCTGAATTTGAGTAAAAGCCAGAAACAGCTCCACCTGTCGAGGTATCATTTTTGACTTACCAAAAAAAAGGTCGAAAGACGCATTCTCGCTTGCTCATTATTTCAAATAAATTTTGTTTTAAACTAATGTATCTGCTGGAGGGAGGGGAGGGCAAAACTGAAACTTATCTACGCATAAAGACAATCTGCCATCATTGACTTAGTACCTTATAAATTTGTCCAAATTTGTGTACCACATTTGCGCAGCTTGATAAGTGAAATCTCCACCCATGGTCATTATGATATTTTTCGTACGGTAATGCTCAGCTTGTTTGTCCGCAAATTGTAAAAATGAATCAATCTACACGCAGAAAAATTCTTACATTACACGAACACATTTTTTTTTTCAAGAAACCGCAGAAAAGCTTACACGAGCATAGTTTTCATATTAATATAAAGAGACTTTGAGCTTTGTGCGAAATGAAACGTTACAAGGACTTTCACTAAGTGATAACAAACGAAAATTATTAACGTGATAACGTACTCGTGTATCCATATTATTGTCAGGGCTTTCAGGGTCATCAATCATTGGTTCATCGTCACAAAGTACGTCGAAGCAAAATCCTGGAGGTGGAGAATAATTATTGAAAAGTACATTGGTAAACAAGTCAGCCTTTTCACCTGTAACAAATATAATATTAATTTTACTTATATAATTTGTAACTGGGTATATCCAATGAGATCAATTAACAATGCTACATATTAATTAGATCACTTTGGTTCTTATGGGTAACAGAATCATTGTTTTAAAACCTTCACGGCCATTGTTCACATTAATATTCAGACTTCCAGATTGAAGTCATGTTTGGTTGTATTCATTTGCTGACAACACTTTTATAGATATTGCAGCTTTCGTCGACTCAAAAGCAAAGGATTATAACAAAAACGTTACCTAAATTCGGACTGGCTTTCCATATGAACTCTGCAGTTTTGTCATTGAGTCGTTTTGCTTTATCTTGATAATCTAGTCGACCAAAAAATAACCCATCGAATCCCATTTGTGCAAATATGGATGCCTGTTCTCTGGAGTGTCCAAAGGGGTCAATCTGCCAGCCAATGTGAGGTCTCGCACAGGATCCGAAAGTGTCATTCAGGCGTCTTGAATCGTTATAATAAATTTGTATAGTCAAGATAATGTCTTTTTGATATTTATGGTTATTAGTGTATGAAATGATGAAATACCTTAGACCCCAAGAAAATTGATCGATAATGGAATTGTAATGAGTGACTGCTTCATCATTCATACTCCATCCACCACTGATGATTTCAAGTCGACCTTGATTGATCAATGATCGAACTTGATCGCGCACTGTTTCATCTTGGTATGACCACCATTTCCATAAGAAAGCCGTTTCCACATAAATAAATCTAAAAGAAATTAATTGTAAGTAATAAATACAATAAATGATAATTAATTAGTTAAAAATTTTACCTCCTACTAGGATCTTTCAATAATTCTTGTACAACTGTATCCAGTATATACTGCACACCAGCCTTTTGAACGGAAGAGCGACCTTAAGAGAAAAATTATTTTGAATTAAAAAAATACTTCAAGTTTTAATATCAAGTTTGAAAATACATTCTTACTTCCAAAATAGTATTGATCAACAGTCTTCAGCCATCCTACGTCATCATGAGTATGAGGTACCAAGTGTATATTCAATTTTTCAGGATCTACTTCGGGACATGTCTGTAAACAAAAACTGAATTAGCCTCTAAATCAGCTAAAAAAATTTGTCTTATGTTTTACCTGATAGCCACAAGTCGGTATTTCCTTTTTATGTTTACGGTGAACTCTTGCAGAATTTTCGTGCAGAAAAATTTGAATAAACAGCAAACCAAAAAGGAAAGAAATAATATTCGGCGTCATGGCGAAGAACCTTACTACATCAGTCGACGGACGACTGTGTACAACAAATAAGATAATATTGAAACTGATGCTCTGTATTTATCCTCGTGCTCTGACCCCACAAAAGATCTCTTTCACTGTGTGATTGTTACTTTGTATAGGAGACTTACACAGCGAAGGAAAGCTGCTCGACCGGATCGTTTCGACACAATGGCGTAAAATTATTTTCTGTTTGAGGAATTGAAGTTTCAAGTTCAGGGTTAGCATTTTTATTGGCCCTGTCGAAATGCCTATTAAGAGTAATAAAAAAAAAACAAAGGACTGATGAACGGTGAAAATAACAAGACGAAATGATAACTTCAGACTTTGACATGATAATTTTTATTCTAAACTGAAAATTGATGGAGATGGATTGATAAGGGTGACTAACGTGTACAATAACAAAGTCGTCGCACAGTTTTATATTTTTCAGCATCGCATCGTTTAACTTCGTGATAACCTAAGCCCAGCATGGACTTATAACAGTTAAGCTAGAATATATAACTACATTGACTACAACAAGACGATGTAGACGCGTGGAATAAAATTAGTGTGACTTTATTAGCTTTGTAATAAATGCGGGCAGGTAAATTGAATTGGTACCGAGAAAATAACGATAATTTAATTAAAAGCCAGAATAGGCGATATAATGAAATATATTTATATTTAATAAGTAATTCTTATTTGAGTGGTTGATGACAATCTTTTTTAGATGCAGGTCAAAATAAATGTAATGTAAAGTAGACGTTATGAGGCATTCTGAAAATACCGTGTATTCACATCATATAATAAATGGAAATGCCATAATGCAACACTGCCAAAAAGCATGACTAACGTCAAGTAATTTTATCTTAGGAAGGTACGTAGGTATACCAAGCAAAACGAAGCTCAAGCTCTATTATTATATTATATAATTATCTCATTGGTATCGGTAGTCGGACAGGTTTTAGGCACTGATTCTTCCATAAAATATAAACACTCTAGAGAATCATTGTATCACTTAGGAGGAAAGCTCTCTTTGTGTGGAAAGGCTTCAAGCAAAATTGATGTTCCCGTGAAAAGCTTTTGGATCTCGGTATGGATCCTGAAACGAAGAGAAGAATTTTAAGTTATTAATATAACTATATATTGTTAATGAAAATTATTAGTATTAAAAATATAAGGGGTCTCTCACAATAAATTTACATAAACATAACGAAACAATATTATGGACGTACTCAGATTGGTCTAATCCCTTATACGTTATGCCTACGGAAGGTTTACGTCTTAATTTTTATTTTTTTTATTTATGGACGTAAGTTAAATAATCTGCACCTTATGATATATTTATGGGAGGTTTGTTTGTAAGATTTCTAAGATTTGCAATTTTAACGATATTTTACCTTGGAGTATGCTGTGAGAAGTCGGTGTTTCGTTACAGGGAAACCCTGGCAGATAAGTGGAAGCAAATTTCACGTAGATTTGCGTGCGCTTTTTTTTAAGGTTATGTATATGATAACATACCGAATTCATACTTAGAAATCGGAATATACAATTGTATCCTGCGGCTTGCCAAACGTGATAGGACGATAGTACGTATGCGACTGGTTCCAGCCACGCGGTGCAGTATTGTAGTTTGTCAAAGTTTGGAAACTCGATAGTTTCGGGCCTTGGTAATTGCTCTCGTAAAGTTTGTTACCTGCAAAAAAAGAGTAGCAAGTAAAAGCGAGTATTGGAATAGGAAGAAAATGAAGCTGACATTTTGTGTTTGATAGCAGAGCTACAATTACGTGCTCTGCTTAAAAAATCCATTTACAATCAATAGACATTGATAAATTCAATGACAATCTGAACAATCGAAGGCATTTGCACTTTGATCGTAAATAGATTTCAAATAGGTTATCATGTTCAATATGACTTTACTAGTGATTACCCTAAAAAGAATAAATTTTTAATTGAAATCAATGGGAATCTCATTCTTAATATGTGTAAGATTTGATAAAAATTTCTATTTCGCAAATCTGATTCCTTTATACTAATAATTTTTGATTGGATTGAACTGTTATTTTTAAGCAAGGTATACAGCGTTTCGAAGCAATTAGAAATTTGTCATAGATGATAATTTTGTTATTACCAATTTTGAATTATTGTTAACTTTAACGTATTCTTAGCGGAATTACAAAGTAGCACATGTAAAGCGCATGCTAGTTAACTTGCCTACGTCCGGATAGACATCAGCGAACTTGCAATCGGGTGAAGCGTTCGATACAAGATTTTCAAGAACAGGCGTACTACGAAGATGTTTTATTGTCGCCAGGATATCATCTTGCGAAGCTACCATAGCTAGAAGCAAGGACTTTGCATTTGGTAATGGATCACCATCATCGTTTAAAAATTTGTCACTTCCGTTTCTGTGCTCAGAATCTAATTTAAAGGTTTGTGAATTGGCTATGTGTTTCCGGTAGTACTCATCAACCGCTTCCATAGGGACATAACCATTGCCATTAATTAAATTTGACACAGATGACTCTTGGCGAAACAGATGATCGTCATTGACTCTAGATGAAGAAGATTGCAAGAAACCATCCTCCAGTTCATCATCTTCATCCTCCTCGTACAAAATTTTACCATTCCGCTGATATCCTGGATCCTCATAATCATCATAATCGTCATCGTCGTCGTCATCATCATCATCATCATCATCAGCATCATCATATTTATTAATCATTTTTTGCTCTGGCATCCTGGGAGTTTCGTCGTACTTGGTGGAAACCCGTGCCTCGAAGTAGCGGGATATGTCGCTCTCCACAGGACACTGCTGAACAATAGGTATGACCCTTGTACTTATTTGCTTGTACTGCATCACAGGCCTACAGGTCTTTTCAAATTCTTGTATCAGCTGTTTCACAGGCACCGGAGTGTATTCGCTGTCCTCGCCCTCATTGCATTCCTGGTACTGCTGCTTGGTGTGGTTTCTGATGTCGCTGTTAGTAGTAGAGATCAACTTGCCTGGATTAGTATTAATTACTGGCTTGCAAGATCTGTTAGTATTAAGCGTATTATTGCCATAAGTGCCGTTAGTGCCGTCGAAGCTGATGCGCCTTGACTTTTCTACACCAGTATCGTCAACCAGGAAGTCGATGTCAGTGCCGACCGCGACTTCCCGCAGATGTACCTTCTTCGCATCTCGATTTTTGTTAGTGCCCACAAAGCGCTTTCGAGCATCTGGAAATTTTAATTAACAGCTAGGGCAAGGCTATGTGTTTCTCTTGCGAAATATTAAAAGCATTGCAGAAACATTAGTTTAACATAATAATATAAAAATGCATATCTCTGTAAACATTATACAAGGTTCAATTTACTTGTCACCATGTGCGAAAGCGATATCTGTTGCTAATGAGATAACTACATTCTATCAATAATTAATATAATCAATCCATCCATTAATTAGAAAATATTTTTTTATAAGATAGATAAACAGATTAATCCAAGATTTAATATTTCTATAATATGCAGCATTAATTCAAGTCGAAATGGAGCGAATCCGAAATACAGCGAATGCACCGATGCCAACAAGCATTGCCAAGTGACGGCACAGTTATTTTATATTTATATGTATCACATACATATGTATATCCTTACTGTACGTATGAGTATACGCATGAGCTCACCTGTGGCAGGTGGTTCTACACCGTTCAAAGAAAGGTCCAGTGTGAAAGGATTATAAAAGGGTTTGTTCTCGGCTACTGGAGCCGGCGTAGCCGGTATATAAGGTGGCAGAGGATCCACAATAGGTAATTTTGAATTTTCCTTCACTTCCATGTCCTGTAATAGAACAATAGTGCTTGAGCTAATGTTTCATTCTTATCCAAGTGCCAAATGGACTGTTGACTCACATGTTTACTGGGGTAGGTCGGTACTTTGGGTAAACCAGGAGTCGTTGGAGTCTGCGACTTTTCCTGATCAACAACCCACTTTTCAGACCTTTTCCTACGCTTTGCGAATATCTCAGCACCTAAGGAGAATCGTGATATATAACCTTAGTTAATCATATAACGAAATCATGGATATTTTATAATTAATTTCTTTACCACGGCCTTTTTGATTATTCAGGTCACGAACAATATCAAAAAGCTTTTCTGGATGGGATGGCATGGTCTCTATATTTACTTCCTCTCCCAATGCCTGTATACCATGGATATCCAATACTTTTCCATTTGGATTCATCACGCATTTCAGAGGCACCTTGTCCTGTGGATATATTATGATTTTTTTTTTTTTTTTATACGTATTCAAATTATTTCATTTTTCTTTTACCTTGTGCACTGGAGAAGATGGCTCTTCCTCGCCTTCGGCTCCTGTGCTCAAAGCATATCGTAGAACAATATCAAATTCATGGCATTATCTTAGAATTTGGAGATATTAGATTTTCTATTAAAAATTTTGTGCATCTCACCGTTCCCATCGTGAATCCATTTTACAGATCGTTTCTTACGATTAACGTACATCGATTGACCTTTGCTCTTTAGGTTTTTCACATCGCTCAACGAATGCGAAATTCGACGAGCGAGCTCCACCTGATCTTCCACAGTCGGATGGGTTGGTGCATAAAAATAAGATGATGCGTACATCTTTTCTAAAAAATGGAGAGAAATAAATATTTAAAGGAGTTCGTGTTTGTCAGCATCTTATCTTTAAATCTAGAGTTCATCGTGTAAACTGTATACGCATCTCTGCATGCGGATGCCGTTCAAGCTTAAACAACAATTACCCAAGACTGGTTGAGTGATTCAGATAATAAGGAGCCGTAATGAAATTAATCGAAATTTCTGGAAACCTTGTCGTATATTTCCGAAGAAAAAGAGAAAATAAATAGTTCGTGAAGTTTGTGGAAAAATTTAGAGATTCCACTACTTTATGCATAATTGCTATATTAGAAAGATATGACGTACTATTTTTCGCATGTAACAGCTCATTCGTGTCGGATGCTGGTGTAAGCAATTTTTGTAGATTAATGGGAGTCGCCTCGCCGCTCTCCTGAAATTAGAAAAAAGGAAAAACAAAAAACGAAATCATCCGTTCAAATGTATACGCACAGTCTTCATAAACAGGATACATTCGGTGCAATATATATGAATTTAAAATAGCTTCGACGCAGTATCTTTCTATATGCATATTTATATTCGATTTGCTTTTCCGCGCTTTCGCCAAAACATAGATACAATTTTTTAAACATTTCCAGTTTACAATTTCCACCTTGTTACAATGACTGAAAGATACCGAACAAGAAATACAGAGTTTTAAAAAGTCAAAAGAGCTGCGCAAATTTACAAGTTGTTGGCATTAGATCAGCAATAGCAAGTTTTTTAAGCGATGACGTATAGCCATATATATTTATAATATATATAGATATAGATACGAATGTAAATATTAACATAGAGTCAATGTGAATCAATTTTTTAAAATATTATTCTTCGTCAAATTAAAACTTCATTTGACTCACCATGTCAAAATGCAGTATTTTCGAAGTTAGACTTTCAAGTAAATTCCTCTTTACCGGATCGTGTCTATCGGATGGCTTGAAACCGCGTGAGCGAATTACAACATTATCGGCGGAGACGCTTCGTTGCAAGTAATTACTCTCGTTGTGATTGTAATTTACGCACTTGAACCCGGCATCTTTAACGTTCGTCGTGAAGTTGTACGCCACGTTGCTTAGGATATTGCGTTTTGTATTATTGTGTCTGTAGAAATGCAAAGTATTCATTTTTTGAGAATAACGGCAGCGCCCTTGGCCATAAAAGAGATTCAGGCGCGCATTCTGCGAATTTGAAAACCAGTAATAGAAAAAGGGTATGTATGTACACGTATTTAAATCATAGAAGCATCTATCAACGTAAAGCGTTACAGGACGGTACTACGCGTCTTTCCGCAACCAATTAAAATGACCATAACAAACACGCCATCACTTATTTCCAGTTTAAATATCGAGTCTACGAGTCATAGGACCTTAAAAAAGTAATCACTTCGTTAACGTGCGTTACCTGCCTATCCTGAATATTCAAACAGAATATTCGAAATATTAATTTCTCGAACCCTTGCCGATACGTGAATAATAAATAAAACTACAGTTGTTTACACCGGTGACGTGCGTGATTTGTTAAACGAATACGATGCGGCACTGTTCGATTATTGATAATCGATTATATATTTTATCGCTCAGGACCGTTAATAGTGGAGAAGTTTAGAAGAAGCAGCGCAATCGACCAATTACTTCCGCGATGCGGTATTGGCATGAGCACAACGAGGTTCTGTGTAAAAGAAATGCTAAATTTATCTGTTGTAACGTAATACGGGGTGGCCGTAGCTTCGGCACAGCTACGCTGGTACAGTCTGCTAGAGGAACCACAGAGAAACAAGATGAGATAAGATGAGATGAAAATGAGAATCGAGTACCGAGAGCCCAGAAGCGTGAATCGAGAACACCGTCCGAAAGGAGAAGCTGCTTGCAAAGCACACATGCCGTTAGGTCTCTCTTGGTTCCCCGGGCTTTTCCACGGTTATTTTCACCGACCATTTTCTCGCAACTTCTACCGGTACCTACGGACCTTGATATATGCCTTAGATCTGTGGATACGTTACACATGCTGCTGAATCCCGTACAATAAATATACTGGTTAGTGAGATAGAATAAAATTTTTTTCTTTTCTTAAACGTGTTCAGTCTTTGTACTTTTTATTTTGGTAGATGCTATTCAATTTAATTGGACCTACTCGAGGGGTTAATGGATGAACGAATTGACGGTTGCCTGGATAGATTATTTAGCTTTCAAATAATTATTTATAGAATTTATCGATACATTCATGGTTGCTAATTGTCAAATGCGTCTGAGATATGAAATATCGCTTCTGGTTTGTTAGACGACTGAACGATTTGCACAGATGTTGTCGTTGTAGTTATACTTAGACTAGTGACGATTTCATTTGTCACGTAAGATTTCGGAACGATGTAATAGTGCGTAGCGAACGAATAACCGCATGTTTTGGTACTTAAACGCAGCTGGTCGTATATTATTTTTTTCCCTTAATTCGTGGTCCATATTTTTTGTCCAGTCACACCTTTTGTTATTATAACGAATAACGCAATAGATTTGATTATTCATATGAATATGCTCGGGTGGCAATAGAAAAATCCATATTCGAAGGAATTTAAAGAAATTTTTCTTCATTTACAGATAATATTTTTTGTGGAAGAGACAAAATAATAATTTTACACTGTCTCAATGACATTTTAGATATTTAATTCCAACATGTGTACTTCTGTTGTTCTAAATTGTTTGATTCCTATATACCGTTTGATTAGATATACCACAAAAATAATTCAGCACTTAAGACAAAAAACAGGGACGCGCTAATTGGAATTAAAGGAAAGAATTTTATCAGTATACAATCTATCCAGTTACGATATAATATGAAACTTTACTTATCAAACGATGCTCTCCTCATCTCAATAAAAGTGTCAGCACTCTTTCCCCCGTGTATCCGTATCTTTTTCCCTGTTTAATATGATTTTACGTAATCGTCACTTAGCAGAGTAAACTCAGTCGTTACTTAAGCGCGCACTCTATCTCTCTTCTCTTGCAAGAGTAAAAACGTAAACTCGTCGTGGTCGACGAAACTGTTTTGCATCTTGCAAAATATTCGGCACCTCGCGCACGCCAATGCAGGTATATTGTATGGATGTATAACGAGGGAAACACGGTAGAAAATTTATTTTTACATTAGGCCTGTAACCTGTGCTCTCGCTTTTACGTTTCCCACAGACCAGCTGTTTCTTCGCGATTCACTTGCCAACCAAGTGGATCCGACTTGATATTCTTTTTCCCTCCCCTGAATCGGCGAGACAGTGACGCTTCTTAGTGAAAGATTAAAAAACAGATTTTCGAGCTGAACACAATAGCTACTACACGGCACTAAATTTTGAAAAAGACTATAACGGAGCTTTGAATATTATTTATGAGCACATAAAATATATGTGTGTATAAGGTATGTCCAGTTGCGTGTTCCTTTTAGCCCGGTAGGATAATTTTTTAAAGGCGTTTCCGCATATTTGGATGAACGCTTCAAATCACTGATTCACTTGTGCCAGTGATACTTTATCTTATGTCAAAGATTAGTTTTGATTAACCGATTTTTTCTTTCACTTACATAGCCGGCTATCGTAACAGAACGTTCGAGCTTTATAATAGCGCCGAACCGCTGCTACCAACTTCCCAACTGCTTGGGTCGCCTATGGTAAAAATAGAATACCAGAAAGCGATACCTTCCCAATCGGTTATGCCTGCTACAGCGCTGGGCTATTTGATAGAACCAGCACCCGGTGCTTGCTGTCCTGTCCGTTACGTGAATTTAGCACTTGGTTATCTCTAGGAGAAGTTTAGACTGTTAGTTGTAAAATGAACATGATGCTTATGGAAATACTTGTGTCACAAGACATTTATATAATTTCATTTTATTAAATATACATATACTTATTTTTCAGTAGTACCGAATTGATTCGCAAGAAGATGCTATGAAAAGATTCTTAATAAAATCCTAGTCCCAGTCGTTAATACTCATGTCCTGAACAATATCCGTATTCTCTCGTGGAAGATCATCCACGTTTTCTGTGCGACTGATTTTCTTCTTCTTAGCTGTTTTGCTCTTCTTTAATTTCTTATCCATCTCCTCCACGGGGATGTCCAGGTCACTGTCACCCTCGTCATTGTCATCTGGCATCCTGTTCTTCTTCCCTCGTCTGATGGTTGGCAAATTGTATTCCGCTTCCTGATCGTTTTGTGTTAGAAGTTTCAATTTTTGGGATTGATGAACCTTATTCCAGGAGGTATAGAATTTCTCCAATGGCGTGCCCTGATTCTTTATGCTATTCTCCCAATTTCTTATCTGTGTTGTATTCTTTAAATCAATTGTTGTTTTGATACGTTCTGTCTCGATGTATTTTCTGTTCTCTTCGATCTTCTCCATGAGCTGCTTAATCTTTCTACAGTAATTCGCTACGTGACACTTCTTCAGGAATGTTTTTAACTGAAAAATATACACACTCTTAAAAATAAAGTCTCGCGGCATGTATATCAGCGAAAGTAATCAGCATGTGCTAATCTTAAGTCTGAATTATACGCAACTTTTTTGCATAGATAAACATTGCGTTTATGGTTAAACAAGAAGTTAATTAGCCAATTAAATCTGTGATGAAATTACAGCTTCAGCCGATGTCAAGTAATTAACATAACATTTAATTATATTAATGCGTAATGTTCCTTGAGAATTACCTGCATTATACAAGGGATATAAAGATCTGGAAAATATATCGTGTGACTGTCCTTCGATGCATTTTCCAATATTAATTGATAAATTGTCTCAATGACACTGTCTTTGAAACCATTTTCCTGGAGCTGAGCTTTTGACATTCTCAGCAAACACATCAGTGGCAGTGGTTTCATTGTGACGGACTTGTGCTTCTTGTTGAAGTCGTATGAATTTAAGATCTGTAGACAGGTGATTATGAAGATTGAATTTTTTTTTTTTTTTATTAATCTGACATAACTTTACTTACCTCCAAAACGAACGGCAATATTGGGATAAAGGTATCCGTGTCCTTTGAAATATTTATTAACATTTGGACACAATGAAACCGCAAAGGATAATATTGAGCCGTTGGTATCATTTTTATCGTACCAGTAATAATCTGCATGAAAAAAGATTTCAAAGTAGATACAGTTAAAGTGTCCTCATGTTTGGTATACTGATATTATTACCTGTACTAATGGATACAGCAGGGAACGCAGCATAGATTGATTTTTTGATAATGTTATCAGTTCAGCCCAAAATCGCAATGAATTTATGTATTGCCAGTTATACACTGCTTGAAAATTTTCCTGTAATATATATACACGTAATGTTGGATGATCACTGTTGATTATTCATCAAAAGGTTTATTTTGAAAAAGAACTCACCTTCTTTTTCAAAGTCATTGCATTCCTTAAGTGTATAGCAAGTTGTCGAATATATAGGAAGGCATGATTATACGAGAGGTTGTTGTCAAGCAAATATATTTCTACCAATGAATGTCTCATAAAATTGATCCCTGGCAATGTTGTTGGTGACACGAATTTTGAATTTTCTACGTACTTAACATACATGTTCTAGAAATATGATGAATTAGTATTAGCAAAGCTGAAGACGAATTTTGATAAAGTAGTAGATCTTAATCATACCTTTAGAAGCGTTTCAAGCGTCGAATCTTTATTACCAGTTGCGAACCGTAAAATACTCAAAAATGCAACAACTCGGACAGTTTCTTCACCTGTCGACCATAATTTTAATAGAATTCTTAACAATGGTTTACTCAATGTTGAGAACGATTGAGTATAAGGTAACATCTGATGAAGATGTTTAAGTAGGACAATTAAGATACTTGATGATGTTACATTTTGCAAAACCTAATTTAAAAAATAGAAATGCATAAATTATTATTAAGTTTATTCATGGTTTGTGAAAATATATGGGTTTATAAAAATACGTACTTTGATCAAATCTGTGAGATAAGATTTTAATACGCCTTTTACTTTTATGAATCTTTTTGCTTTATGTGCTTCGAATCGTGATTCAGCTCCTATTTTCAAGAATCGCTTTAACGCAGTAGGTAGGTGAAGAACGCATAACTGAATGACGCCATTGAATACTAAAATGAGACAATTATATAATTTTTAAGATATTTTTACTTATCGTCTTAAATACACAGATATTATACCTGCGCTTCCATCTACTTTGTATGGTAACATTTCAGGTTGAACAGGTTCCTCTATTGTTAATAATGCTGCATGAAAAGCTTCCATAATGCATTTTAAAGTGTTAGACGTTCTAAAATTATATACGTGTAAACAAAGGAATAGAATATAAATGAATTTTAAGTATCAAATAAACATTACTTATCACACTGAATCTCCTCTTGCCATTTTTTAAGTAATTGTAATGTGACTTTTGTTTGACCATCGGTATTTCCTGCATCGTCTTTCTCAGGCTCATAGTCACTCTCATCGCTAGCAATCTTTTTAATTTAAAATAAAAACATAACTGTTACATTTATTCTGAATAAAAAATGAAACTTTATAATATACCTCTAAATTTTCATCTGGAACATGTTTCATATCTTCATCATTAACAGAAGATTTATCATCGTCATCATCCTCATCGTCTGATACATTAAAGTCTAACAGTTTCTTATCATTCTGTTTTAAATAAGAATAAAATTCTGGATCAGTATCTTTCAATTTCATTAGAGATTTTTTATGATCTGTAAGATCCATGTCGCTCTCTTCACTGTCAGAATTTTTATTTGCATTGTTAGCGTTTCCTATTGAAAATCATCAATTTCAAAATACCGTACTAAGCCTTCATTCCTCAGATTAGTTATGCTTAAAATATCTTACCTGGCTGAATATTTTCATCATCATTATCACTACTGTCTACATCATTTTCAAAGTCCTGTTCAAAGAATTCATTCGTACTGACAGTGCTCAAACTCTTTTTCTTTTTCGCGACAACTTTCTTTGTTGCCTTTCGAGCACTCTTGATTACTTTCCCTTTCTTTATCTTCATAATTACTTAAAATCCCTAAATAATTAACAGATATAAAAATTATTTTTACATCATTAAAACGTGGCTTGCCATAACCTTACAAAATGCTTTATCTATATTTATTACATGTTTAACAAGTCTCACATAAAGAAAATTATTCAAATTACTTACTTTAACTAAACAATCTTACAGTACCTCACAGATAAAAAATATTATTCAAAAAATCGTAAAAAATATTCTAATGCGGTATATCGAAGTGCGCCCACGACTCACGTGTAAACAGTCTTGTCGGTTAACTAGAAAAATGTTTTACTTTACCGACAGAATAAAGTTAAAATAATCATTGTTGCGATTGGCGCTAACATTCAGGCGGTTCTGCTACTTAATGTGATACTCACGTAGAATCTTTTTTTAGCCAGCCGAAATGAATGTGAGCCGTAAACAGTGGTACAACAGAGTCCTTATTAAAGTAATACCTATTGCCAGTCTATTCTCTCATAAAAAAATCACGTGCACCATAAGTGTCCATAATACTAACATAATATAAATAAAATAATATCGCTGTTTGAATCGGAGTCTAACGAAAATTAAAATACATTGAATGCATATCTACAGTTTACTAATTGTATATATAAAATACATATATATTATTTTTCAACTTGGCTCCGCGAAAAACAGCCGCGAAATATAAACATCGCACATTACACCAGCAGGAACTATTCAGTTATAAATCATTTGTATCAACAAAACGTTTTTTTTTTCTTTGACGACTTAGTTATCTTATATCTTATTAGTGCACAATAAATAGACGCTCATTCCCGAAAAAACTTTCAGTCGCAGTCAACGTAGAATAATTTTTCAGATTAAAAACTAAAGGTGCTCTGTACAATAAATAAATTGATATTTACCATTGACCAATATACTATAATATTTTATTCAGTGCTACTTATAAAACAGCTTGACATCAGTATTCAGATATTATCAACACCATAAAGGTATGCCTATATTTAATGAGGGACAAAATATTTATTAAATATTAATTTTTCTCCGTATATATATTATATACTAGTTCTTGAACACCTTTCAAATCATCTCCCCAATCAGACAGACCCCAGCGATAGAAGTTACCGACGTCTATCCCAACTTATACAAGATGAACACGAAGACCAATTCATTATTACGAACAGTAGTAAATAAGATTGCAGTTTCTCATTGACCTGAATACATGCAAACACCTTATGGTCTCTCATGTAACGATAAAGAGATGGTAGAATCCTCTGTCCTTTTTTGCAAACATGAGTGGTCTTTATCATCTCATATCAAAAATTAACAGCCATAAAACAATTTTCAGTCTGTATAACGGTTTGCATTTGAATATTCTCAGCGTAACGGTATCCTATTAGAAACATTCTTAAATTTTATAAATGATATAACAACTTAACCTCACTTTAAATTTTAAGTATGACAAAGCCCATGTAAAGTCTATATAATTGGATGCTGTTAGTCTCAGGGATGCCTTATCTATGTATAATGGCATCATTTATACCTTCTCATAACGCTTAATCGATTCGCGTTATGAAATGTCTAATGTTGATCGCTAGCAAAGTGCCGCGGTATGCCAGAACGGTACACCATATGTAGTATCTAGTGGTATAGGCTCGCACGTTACTCGACTTGCGAGCGTATGCTACTAGTAGTAGTTCTTGGGTCACTAGAGCTTATATAACGATGCATGCATGCAGTTCAACGGCTAAAGTAGCGTCGAATGCCGTCGATGCAGTTTACCAGCTTTTATTAAGCTGCTTCCCGTGCTTCGTCCAGTCAGAACGATCTGGATCGACTGATCAGAGCGAGCGTGCTAACCGATTAATAGTGTTTCAGTTATGAATGAGACTTACAACAAGAATTTATATCATTATCTCGGGCATCTCAGAGATGCTGGGAAACTATGGTACCTGATTAATCCGTACGAAACCACATTCGAGCATCATCAGGACGTGCCTGATTATCAGCAGCAGGTAAACCGTCACTTGTTTACACTTTCTTTGCTTGTCGGGAATAATATTACTTAGTAAACAATTTTTATCAGTACTACTTGTAGATACCTGAATTAACGTATTTCGCATTTCAAATTCGTCGTACCGGATGCGGCTTCTTTTTCGCGCCAAAATCAATATTTATACACGAGACAATTTGATTGTACAAAATTACAATTATACGGCATTTCTTTTAACGATTCAAATACATTGTCAACTGTTGTTCTTGCAATTATCGCGTACAGTTGCACGATTGACATCAATCGATACCTATTTGTGTCACGGATTTTTGCCCCGTCAACATTTTTTATCGAATTATATATACTGAAAGCGTAGATTCTATTATTTGCTCGAAAATTTTATCGGTCGGTTAATAAAAAATTAGATTATATATTATCTATACGTTAAATTACTGATAACTCAATTAGTACTGCGTGCTAGTGTAAATTAGTACGTGATAAATATTGCATTTAATATAATACAATTGTATTAAACCATCATTATTACTGTTTCAAACTTACCCATTGAAATCATTATTTTGTGAGCAACCATAAAAATTTCATATTTTCACGGCAATTGATCAGCAATAAAATACACTTAGGTCTGGTTGTCATTTTTCATCCTGATCATCCTGGAACACGTTATACTATTTGCAAAGAATGAAAGCTCATTTCGCCTCAACGACCACGTAACGTCACTCTCGCACTGGATCTTTCAGGAATCTGGCCGGTAAGCACCCCACAGCTAAACGCTTTTGTAAGCTAGTACGATATAAATAAATATATATTAATTTGCATAAGATAAAATTGATATTTCATAATTAAAAAAAAAATGACAAAATTAAGCAAAGAAACTGTCATAAGATAATCTCAAGAAATTGTTGAGAAGCAGAACAAAAATAATAATTATATTTATCCATACAATTTCAGCATATTTTTCCGTGGCGTCGAGTACTACGCATATATTGCGATTTACGAGAAGTATCGCTTATGCAGCCTACCATGGGATTCCCCTTGGACGTGGTACGTTACCGTGATTGGGGTGGACTTCTGTTACTACTGGGTGCATCGTGCGAACCATGGTTATTTACTGCGACCACGTGTGTACTCATCTTTTACCAATTAAACCTTTACAATCGTTTACAGAGGTGCATTTCTTGTGGGCTCAGCATCAAGTACATCACAGCAGCGAGGAATTCAATCTTGTGGTTGGCTTGCGGCAGTCCGTCTTGCAACACTGGCTCAGCTTTGTAAGTTATACTCGTGTTACTTGTACCGCACGTAATATCGATGTACGTTATTTATTTAAATTTAAAAAAAAAAATTATAACAGTCAATTTGACATAATTCGTTTTACAGGCTTTTTACTTACCGCTGGCACTGTTCATACCGCCCTCACATTTTGTGGCGCATCATCAATTTAATTTGATTTATCAACTATGGATACACACGACGGTTATCAAAGATCTTGGACCACTTGAATTTTTTTTTAATACCCCAAAACATCATCGAGTTCACCATGGTGAGCTGTGATTATATCATTTGCATTTCTATTCTCATAAAGATTTATATAATGTACTTTTTTACGTAGGTTGTAATTTGTATTGTTTGGACAAGAATTATGGAGGTGTTCTTATTATCTGGGATAGACTGTTTGGGACTTTTATGGAGGAGAGGCCTAAAGAAGATATTATATTTGGATTGGTTTCCAGTCCAAATTCGTTCAATCCTATTTATCTACAGGTGAGTTGGGCATATTTAAGTGTCCTATATATTGTATCATTTAAAATTAATATAAGAAATAATGTTATACGTTATGTTATAATGCTCAAGATAACTGTAACTCTACGTCAGACAGTTTTCCACGTGCAACGACTCACTAGCCAAGGTGTAATTATTCCGTTATATAAAATGACTATCCTTTATGTAAATGTATTCATTATTTACGTAAATATGTTATGTGCGCTATCCTTTGATGATTATCAAACCGAAAATGGGTTAAAAAATTTATGTAAATAGACCTTGCAAATTAACGTTCCGTAGCGTTAATATTATACTTGAAGAGCATATTCGATTGTTGATTTTCTATGATTTAGTATATATATAAACGGATTGTATAATCAAGTGTACATAACCATTATAAACATTGCTAAGTTGTAAATAATTACTGTCATTACGGTGCAATAGATAAACTAGATCAGTAACTTTTTCAAATAATTATTATATTGTTTATCGATAAAACTGGCTTTACGAATGAGATTGCTTCTCATTACAGACATTTTACACTATAGCAATGATCCAAAGAAGCCTTAGTATGAAGTCGTTGAACGACAAGCTGGCTGTGATCTGGAAAGGACCCAGCTGGTTTCCGAGTGCCCCACGACTTGGTCTCGACGAATTTAAAATAAACGTAAGGCCTTCAGAATATTTGTATAATGTTGATTTCGATCGCTGATGAGTTAAAGATACTGAATTTGAATATTTAAAAATTTCCACAAGCCTGAGTACCTTAATTGGTCATTGTATCTCGATATTTATTATAAAATCATTTATAATATTACCATCCAATTATTAATGATGTCATTCAACGTATTCTTGAAGGTAAAAAATTCACGCTGTAAATCAGACTTCAATACGCCTCCGTAATTATACTTATGTATTTACGCAATTGATATACGCGAATCATACATATGAGCATACGTAATGAGTAGTTAGTTGTTCTTAGTGTATATATCATGGGATTAAATAAGCCAACTGGTTCTACTTTATGGGGGGTCTTCAAAATGCATTTAATTGAACTGATTTTATCAGTAACAGGAATTCAATTGCCTACTTAACGGTCATCTTTTCTATTCCACTGTTGCAGGTCACACACAGGACCAAATATAACCCTAAGATACCATCTTGGAAAACGATATACATTTTTATACATTTCTGTATGGTATTTTACTGTCATATACAATTATACGACGAGAACCCAGTGAGTACAGCTGAAAACAATGCCTTAGAATTTCTTATTTACAATGTTACAAAGTATAATTTTTTTTTTCTAGTACTCGAGCAGCATCCATTCCGGGACTTTAATACTAAATAATATATTTGCACTGACAACTATTGGTTTGCTGTTTGATAATCACAAGTATGCTGGTATCGTGGAGCTCGCACGTTGTGCAATTTGCATTGCCATATGGAATAAATATTCTCAGGACGTCAAATCCTTTAATATATTTGTATTGTATACATACATAGTATCAAGTTGTATTTGGGTCGTTCACATTTGTACAAACAGAAATGAAACATGTAAATCCTAGTATTGCGATTGTATGAAAGGGTCTTGTTGAAAATACTATAAGCCACATTAGTCCATATAGCTCACATAAGTGGGCCTTGATAGGTGAGTGACTTAATATGTGAAAATCGTATTATTGATTGTGAATCAATGTACGAGTGGCTTCTGTATATATAGATTGAGTTTTTTGGAGTATGTAACATAAGACAGAGATTATATATCCAAAACTAGAAGAAAAGAAAATTAAAAGAAATCTTGAAAGTATTTTTTTGGATCTGGAACCCTTTAAAAGAAGTCTGAAAATACAAGGGCTATAATGATTAATAAATTTATTTGCAATTATTTGCACGTATTATTAGCTCTAATTATTCAAATTGATTACATAATCACTACTTGTCATAGAAAAAAATTAATACCGTTTTTCTTTAGTAATAATTTGTTCGCAGTAATAACATGCTGAAATTTTATATTTTTTAAGGAATTATAATAGTCCCAATTTTTTTACACGAAATTGTCTTGCTAAATTAAATAAAGGGAACGTACTTCGCTGCGATAACGTTATCTGAGGATCAATTGCATATTTCAACTATGGTCAAATATGTTACTTTTGAAAACTCTCTCTTGACGTCATTGGTTCCTGCGCAGAACGAAGAGAAATATGTTCGGTAATGGCTCGATTATTTCTAAAATTCGCTAGTATCTTCTAGTATCATTTTGGCGGTGCAAATTGACGACCAGGTCTCGTGATAGTGATTCACTCACCGATGATACTCTTGTACGACTTTCTAATGTGACATTCATTGTCACGTGCGGTTCAGGGTGCAGTTCGAATCGTACAAGCTGTGCGATTATTATTTAGGCTAAGTTAAAGAAATAAATTAATTATGGACGTCATCGTCCGGCTGCTTGGCATCGCGCTTATAATTTTTAATGCGATGGTCCTGCAAATACTTTCGCAACCTCCAAAACTCTTAGTAATATCATACGATGCATTTAGGTATGGCATATTTTTTACATCATACATAATTTATTTATTTATGTTTGTTTATTTCATTGGTCGATGATTTTTTACGTCGTTAGACATATTATGAAACAGCATGAAATTTATGGTTATTGAGACTTCGTTGTACTATTATTTATGTAGTTCTTATATATTTTTTGCAGATATGACTATTTTAACAGGAATGTCACACCGTTTATGAACAAGCTAAGGAATGAAAACACATACACAGATTACATGATGAATATTTTTATTACTAAAACGTTTCCTAACCATCATGCCATGGTTACAGGATTTTATGCTGAAACTCATGGTGTCACAGATAATGAAGCATACGATCCTGATGTTGGGAATGTTATAAAATACTCATATGAATTATTTCACTATAATAAACATTTATTACCTATTTGGGTATGTTAAAAAAAGTGGAGTTGGTAAAAGTCCTTTCTGTACTAATTTTAATTTATTTTATTTGAATCCGATAGACAATTAATGAAAAGGCTGCGGAAGGAAGGCATAGTGGGACAATGATGTGGCCAGGTAGTTCATTTGAGTATCAAAACACAACACCCAAATATGCTCAGGTAATACTATTCGATGGTAATAATTTTAAAGTAAAAATGTTTTAATATGTAATCTTGTATAAAATTTTGTCTATGTAGGTATTCAATGAAACTATTCCATTCAAAAATAGAGTGGATACATTATTATCTTGGTTCACGCATCCGATTACTCCAATAAATTTTGGAGTTTTGTATATAGAAGAGCCTGACACAACAGGACATGCGATGGGAATAAATGGACCGGTTTTCAATAATGTTCTTGAAAAATTGGATAACCTCACAAAATATATTCATAGAAAATTGGATGAGTATCATTTAAATGATGTTAATGTAATTCATTTAAGCGATCATGGAATGGCAAATGTTGCTAGGGACAGAATTATTAACTTGACAAACTATGTGAACTATGATGACTTTACGATGGCAGGCTCAGCATCTGGGGTGCAGATATTTCCTAAACTTGGTAATTATTTTATTCCTATATTTTGAAGAGTCTATTGTTACTGTTATTCAATAATGCATAATACAATTGGCATTTTGCAGGAAAGTACGATTCCATTTATCAGGGTTTGTTGCAAGCGGTACATGATATTCCGCACTTTAGAGTATACAAAAAGGAAGAAATACCTAAGAAATATCATTATAGCAATAACACACGAATAGGACCTTTATTTGTTATAGCTGACGTAGGTTATGCATTTGAGAAATTATATACTGCAATTCCGTATTTCGAAACTAAGTTCAACTTTATAGGTAAACATTCCTTCAATAAGTGCAAAAATCACAACGTCTTTAGTATGCGAATTGTATTTTTAATACCTTTTTTCAGTAACTAATGAAAGTGAATTTGGTATGCATGGTTACGATAACGAAGATGAGGAAATGCGTCCCATGTTTTTTGCAATGGGACCCGCATTTGTACCTCGTTGCAAACTTGAACCGTTTAACAATGTCGATTTAGTTCCATTGTTTTGTGATGTTCTTGAATTAAACTGTCCACCTAACAATGGTACACTGGGTAAATTGACAAAATGTTTGACAAAATATGCTAATGACAAAGACGGTGCTTCATCATCACTCGTAATAAGTAAGATCAACAGAAAACTATTAATAGTAGTTAGAATTACATTAATTAGATAGTTTGCATAAATGACACGACTGAAAATTACTATACTGTTGAAATCATAAATATAATTTTTTAGTTACAGGAATCGGAATTTTAATAATTATCACTGCTGTTGCTGGTCTGGTTTCTATGATCCTTATAAAGAGAAGACGAAAGAATTTTAAAGCCAATTATAGGTCAATCAATACATTATCTATTATTAATGCTTAACCAAAAATATTCACTTTCTAATGCGATATAAGAGTTTTTGCAAATACCGTTTTTTGGTCACACTTATTCATGGGTGTTATAATCCGTGGGGAATGCGTGTTTCAACATTGTAGTTCTGCATCTCAGTTATTAACACTAAACATACCATCGACGGGTCATGTGACCCTTTTAAAGCCAATAATACGTTTATAAAAAACTTCCGGTATGTTTAGTGTTAAATAACACACTATTATATTACGCTACAGGATAAATTATGAAATGGGTAGATACTTGTCATAAGTAAAAACTTGATTTTCTTCTTTTTCTGCTTCAGCAATGATTTTTCTACTTTTCACTAGTTTTCAAATTAATTTTCAAGAAAGTGACAGTGTGTTTCCTAATTGATACAATTTCATGAAAATTGCTTAATATCAATGCTTATGTGCGCTTTAACTTTTAGATGCTCATACATAATTGGATAAGATGATAATGTGATATTGTCTGTGAATTCTAGGAGAATACCTAAAGATTCCGATTTGGAAAGACTTTTCGATGGGAACCAGAATCGTGAGAATGCTTAACGTTAAAGAATAAATATTTTAATAATTTCATATACCAATGGCTGTGAGTTGTGTTACTTAGAATAGGTTTCCTTTTGGACTATGGTCGTCCCGTAACATTACATTGTTCTTTAAATATTATAATACTGATCTAAAAATCAATTGATAGTCATAACAAAAGCTGTCAGTTCTAAGCTTAGCATTAATTGACCAGTGGTATCAAAGTCCTTTTATTTAACTTGTGCATTAAATCTGATATAGAGGAACAAATGTATTATTTATATATAATTAATTTATCTTTCATTTTATCATTTGATTAATAATTGATTAACACGACACTGTGAAGCATAGATATGAAAAACTAAATTCATAGGATTGTTATGATTTACATTTACCAATTAGCCATGAATTTTTGAATCAATAGGTCTGTTCTCATTACTCTACACACTTTTCACAAAGCGCAGATTCTCATTTGTTACTTAAAAATATCATTCAATAAGAAATTGCACTTTTTGGAAAGTGCAGAAAGTGTAGGTAATGCGGAGAACAAACCTAATACTTCATAGTTTGTACAGATATTAATCAATGAATTTCATATTATATTTTATCTACATGACCGTCATTGTAATATCTACACTACAACGATGATGCTTTGCTGTATGTTATTTATTCGGAGTAATGATACAAATTTTTTAATCTTAAATTGTATGACTGCATATGGTTGATAATATACTTATATATTTAGGGAAGGTACATTTGAATTGCAATTATATTCATTAGAGTTTTTGTATTTACGTTTACGGTTATTTATTATACGTTAATAAATTATTGTATGGCTTACATCAATACTAAATCCTTTATGATTCCTTCAAAAATATATTAATATTAAGTATCTTAATTATCTCATTTTAAATAAATATGAAAATATGCGTTTCAGAAAAACTGAACTAGGGTATTTCTTTAAATTTAGTTCGAAAATTGGCAGCCCTAGCATACATCGCACTGATGGCAACGCTGCGACCAGCTGCGACTCGTAAAAAAAAGTTACTCGCAAAGTAAACGTCATTATTTACGCATATTTTTATTTATTTTGAAATAATTTAGGCACTAAAATCAGTATTGACGTAGACAACTGCTTGAAAATTTCATTTTGGTGTAGTTAAATTAAAGCATCAGGTACGTAAAACAATTATTTTTTTTAAATTAAGCATCAATCATACATGTTCATTTTCTTGGTAGTTTCTTATATTATCTATATTGAATGTTCATCAAAGTGCACTAATTAAATCTAGAGATTTCAAAGGTCTCTATAGAATAATCTAAGTAATTTTGTCATTGCTTTTCTTCTTCAAGAATACGAAATAATAGGATTCTTTAATTAAATATTATAACCTGCAATCAACTCGCATTTATTAATTAACATTTGTGCTGGCTCATAACTATGAGAGCTCGTGGCCATTTCGACAATAATAAATAATTCAATATTTTCAGGTACATGGACTGTATTTTGCAAACTAAGAATAATGCAACCACAGTTGACAACAACTCCTCGCAAATTACCAGTATTTGTCTTCCCACAAAGCATTACATTTTATTTGGATGACCAGTCAACACACAAACAAGTTTTAACCCTATATAATCCATATGATTTTCCAGTCAAATTTAAAGGTGATATAAAACATTAATATCCTTTGTTATTATATACAATAATAGAATATTAGGAAATAGAGTATTAAACTTTCCAATATTAATTTCAGTGCTATGTACTGCTCCAAACAAATATAAAGTTGTAGATCCAGAGGGTACAATAAAAGCAAGATGTTGTGTAGATATAGTAGTAAGACATACTGCACTTTTAATAGCAAATTGCAATGCAACAGACAAGTTCAGGATACAAATGCAAGAACACCCATCGAAACAAGTAAGAAGGATTAATAAGGAATATTTAATTATTTATTCAATTTTTCAAATAATTGGATAATAATCTAAAGGTCATGGGTAAAAGAGATGTCGAAGCAAGGCTACTTAACGGAACTAGCGAGACTACAGGAAGAGCAACACCAGACCATGAAATGTTTCAACAACTTCCGACTAATGAAAACAGACAACAACAGTCGTACACACTCTTAGCTCAAAATAGGGCAGTCGATAGTGAGTATCTTATGAACAAATAGAATCGTTGAATAGTCGAGGGCTAGCGGTTATCATTTTTCACTTAGGGATCACTGATAGCACAATGCTTTTATTGGCTATTACAGAACCCACGTCCAAGATATTTCTAAACGCGCCCAACGTACAATACCATTTGTTTAAAGGACCCATGCGAAAAAAAAGCGTACATATGTTACTCCACTCAAACTCCCAAGATGCCCAATACATTATTGTGGACAAAGGTTAATAAGTTAGTATTTGGGCTTAATTTATCAACCTACATAGAAAATATTTCAAAACGCAATGAGACGTTATTAGTCATTCATTGTGGAAGCTACCGTATTTATTTTATCGTGTCATCAAATTATGCCATTGATCACGTACCCTCTTCTATACTTCATTTTGCCTCATAATATTGTATTAGAAAAGATCATCAAATTTTTTTTACAGCGAATTTGTCATTAACTTTAATTACAATTGTCTCACACGTTTCAGAAGGAACAAATTACGTAGCTCTTATAGCAGGTATCATTTGTATAGCTGCTCTACTTTTGCCTACTGAAGGAGAGCGCAATCACAGAGTACCAGATTACCTGCATCTTTCCATAAACTTCAAACTTATATTTTCCTTCGTCTTAGGTGAGTATCAGAATAAGTGTCATATGCTACTATTTATGATTAGCTTAATATCATTTTACTCTTGATTACAGGTATGGTTACAATCATTGTCTTAAGGTTGTGAATTTATGGTGCATCAGGGGACAAGTTTTCTACACTCAATTAAAACTGTGAAAGGAATGCACAATTAATGTAAGGTCATTTTACTTTCCTTTTTAAATTCCGTCTTTCTTTTGTTATGAGTATACCTGACACTAGTCTGTAAACATTAAGTATCTGGCAACACGATCAAGGAAGACACAATTTATTTATTTGTAGTATCAAAGTAAAGACTCTGGTACCTTACTCATATTAGTATTATTCGATAACGCATGAGTTACAAACAATGGAGTATCTACACATCGTGTAAATTCTATATGGCTTGTAAGTAGTGCTGAAAAATCTTTTTTATATTTTCGCAAAAAGAAAAAAACTTCCATGATAATCTTAATATTAACTATGTGGGATTGGTAATAGCTCACTTGATAATTTAAAAAATAATTGTCATAGATTAAATTATTCATGGACATGTATCATGAAACGACATTTCTCGTAGATAATTTATATCGTTATTAATAACGACAAGTCATATTTCCAATGTGAAATGTTAAAAAATTATGATCTCGTATGTTGACAGATGGGTGTCTTCCCACGTGAAATTCGAGATAAAATTATAGTGCAAGTAAAAGATTAAATTTGCATTTTATTGGGCACAGCTGTACAAATGCAGCGATTAAAGTTTGTAAACTATTGAGATTCTTTTTTTTATAGTTAACAAATGAAAGACTACTTTTAATATCATAATATTAATAAGTTCTCGTATGAAATACGATTTTTAACTCTTATCTGACTGAAGTCTATGAATGATGTAACTCTAGAGTTCTTGCTTCGATACCGTACGTAGCAGTTGTGCCTAAGTAATATTGTTAGTCAAATCTGTTAGTTAAGAAATAGAATTTCTCAGTTAGGAAATTTTTAGTCATTTTCTCTGGCGTTAATGGTTCACCTTGATACTTACATGACAAATTATGCAGCTGATGTTTAAGTGAATCCCACCCATCTTTTGGTACGGCCTATTTTATGTGTATATGTATTATTTATTGTGTAATAAATATTTATACTGCCATATATTAAAGTAAAGAAACTACTGAAGTTTTAAAAACATCTGGGATCTCGCATAGTAAAATAAAAACACTGGAAACACATGTTTTATCACGTTTAGTTGTATTGTTATTATTAACAACTTTTTTATTTACAAAACATTCGGAGTTAAAGTACTTGCATTCAATGGACGTCTTGTTCTTTGACGCGTATAGGAAAGAAATCTTACTTTTGGGATTTGTTGCATTTTGAAGTAACTGATACTGCAATATTTTATAGGACATGGTCACACAGATATTGAAAACTCAATAATTAAAAGTCTCTTAAATCAGTGAAAATTGACAGAAGTCTAAATAAATAAGACAAATTATTTTCATCGCTCAATCTGCCTGTGTTCCAGGAATAACAAAGCTTCCCGAAAGTACCACCGGGCTGTGGGTGAATATATAGAGCTTTGAATAAAGTCATACCTATAACTTTTGTATATTTTGATTTAATGAAAATTTTGGGAAAATGTACATATTTCATACCTTCATTCTGTTCATTCACAACAATTCGCACATCGAAAAAGAACACAACAGATAACATCCAACCACCTAAACCTCTTGGGAAAAGTGAAGGTGTCTTATTGTTCCATCGATTTTATCGCTTTAGCAATGCATTTCGAACTCTATTATTAATATAATTATTACATGAACATGAACCGAATGAAAAGTTTTGAAAATAACGGCAAGAGCGGTGTTATCAATTAATAATTATATAATTCAAATTGCAGCCCGTTGCTTTCCGATTACACTGATTGTGATCTGTTTTGGAGCGTAATTAACCATTGGGTTTTTGCTTTCTCTGTGCTGCCTTGTCAGCACATTAACTCCATAGTTGATGAGTTAAGTCATTTTCAGTCAATGATGTTGATGTTGCGGTATCATATTAAGGTACCTGTAATTCAGTCATAGGGAATGTTAATGGTCATGCTATGATTAATGTAGCATCTTCGAAATTTATGGGAAAATATATTACTTTAGGCTTTCGTTGTGAGTCTTGTACTCCATGGAGGCGCTGGCTGGAAGATGCAATACTCGTCTTAATGTGTCCCTGATTCGTGCCGTCGTCGCAACATCTGATGCAGTTTTATTCCATACACAAATTATATCTTCCTACACATCAAAGAAACGTAAATCCTACAGGATATTCTTACAGGTTAAATATTATAAGCATAGACACATACCTGAAATCTTATAGATACTACAGCACCACATATTTCCTCTCCGACCATAAACTGTTCACCTAGCATCGCTAGAACAAGGTTCTCCCAACACCGTGCCACCAAGCCTTTTCTTAACCTAACAATCCACTTTCCACCCCGTTGATTTGCTTCATCCTAAATTAACATTCAAGTGTCGCAATTAGGTATACTTTTAACTGAAATCAATATTTTTTTATATTCACTAACCTCCCACATGGGTTTGATGCCAACTTTAAAGAGGTGGAAATCTGTATGTGTTGTAAGGTCTGAAGGCCTTACTAAATGACTGTACAGGCCCCAAAATTGTTCTACACTTGCAAACCTACCAACCAGTTTTAAATTCTGGTCGTAACTTTGTATATTAGTTTGTTTACCTGGACTACGCCTACTGTACCACAATGCATATGCATACTGTAACTTGTGCTCGTTTGGATTTATTTCTATAACAGGCTAAAAATAAGTGTCATTTATTAGTAAGACCGTCTCATATATATCATATCAATTAAAAAATTATGTTTTCCATACCGTGTCTTTGTCAGTTTTCTGAGTCTCTCTTGACTGAGAATCATCGTCTCCACTATCATCGCTGGTCTTCAACCTGTAAGCCCTAAAAGAAATTAATGAATGACAGGTGTAAGACAGCAAGGCAGCACCCATTAGTACAGAAATTTCATGCAATGTATGAACAAATACAAGAGAAATTTAGACATAACTATAAAACAATACATATGTAAGAAACAGACTAAAGATAAATAGCTATGCTCCATAAAGGTTACGAAGTCACAAAAAGAGCCATGTATTATAAAATGATGATTTTAACATTGCAAAGTAATTGGTGTTATCATTGTAATAATAATTCCCATTTATAAAACGTGCTTAATGTACAATAGTAAAAAAATGGACATACATTCATGTATGTTAATGGCAAATATGTAACAGGGAACATGTATGAGAATAGTACCCATTGGACTGATAATCTTTTGAAATATATAAAAAAGATAGTCCTGAACATTCTCGTAAATTTATTTAAAAATTAACTTTAGTTATACAGTAAAAACATGCAGGACATAACCTTTGAGTCACATATGGGAATGCAAATAAAAAAAAAAGAGAGACATGGCAATTTGGCATATGCACTTATGTCACTTACGCGTCGAATTTGTTGGACATGTTTCGGTCTAAGGTATAAATATATAGAATATCAATAAAATACTATAAACAATGTCTTTCAAGACGTAGGAATAAAAATACAAAAGCTTCTTGTAACACTTCTCTTACTGTTCTTCTTTCTTGTTTCTGCAACCGCCGATTGGATTGTCGGTCTCTTTCTACGTCGTGATATTATTCTTGAATGGTGGTAACACCGTAATAGCGCGAATTCTGTTTTAAAACGTATAAAAACTGAAGAAATACAAAAATCTATACATTTCACTTGGTAGATCTTTGGATTATTATTTATTAGTGAAATATCAAGACTTTATTAACTGTGATAAAATATTCACATTCATTTAATAATTTCTTAAATTTAAACACTATAGCCTAACGATGCACAGAGTATATAAGATACCATACAAAGTTTATCATAGATTATATTAAAGGAATATTCCATAATTGAACCACGGATACGGTTATTAAAGTTCAGTCAATTACATCGACTGGTTTTGTCAACACCGGAACCAGAGCTCAATTACGGAATATATTCTAAACTTATAAAACGGTAAGATATTAATATCACTACTCTCATACGAGTACAATATAAATGCAACGGAAAAAATTCAGATTTTAATTTCAGTGTCCGTTTAAAGTATATTATTTATCACTTTCGTTATGCACATTTGTCAGTGCAAAATGTGATTTTAAGTTTTTCATGATTTCTTCTCGCTGATACATCACTTCCTTGTAGCATAATGTCGAATACAGTATAGGACACTGGTACTGCACTGTTTCTGTACATTTTGTATCTCTTCCTTCGTCAATGAATTTAAATTCTGACACGGAGTTCACTGAAAGACAAATAACACGATTAAAATTCGATCGGCCAGCATGTAAATTCCATCCCAGTCTCGTATGCATAATATATTTAAGTAGATAAGACTGGATTTAAATATGAAAAAATTTAACTCACGGCAGCAAATACCGTAGAAGAAACAAGTACGATGCTCGGAACTGATCAAAAATCCTTTCTCATCGGGTCTTACAACAAAATGGCCATGGGCTGTATTTTTGATAATAGGAAAATGACTCAAACGCTCTGTGTATCTTGCCGAGTATTTCCAATGACCATAATTGCCAGTGTCAGCAATAATATCAAAGTCTTCTCTGTAACGATGAAAAAGAATTAGTAGAATGAAGATGGTATAAATCTATGCCTTCCCGGATATTTACATGGTAGGATTTAATTTTTGCATATTGCTAAAATCAGCAACAAATTCCCAAACGTCTTCTGCCTGTGTATTCTTTATGGTCATCTCGAATGAAACGTGATGTTCCTTCCTGTATATCGCAACCAGATAGAATACAAAGAAGCCAAGAGAAACATAAGCCAGCGTTCTGGTTTTCCATTTCATCGGATTTAAACCCATGTCTAAAACAGAACAGTTGAGCACCGCTGTGGATGCCGCAAACAGAACTGAAATTAAAATAAACATAAGGTAGAACATTCGAATATTCCGACATTACTGGTAGATCATTAGAGTTTGTAAAGTTGTTATAATCCTATTAACATCCAGAAACCATTCGCCGTAGTAATAAAGTATTACTATGAATTTCTCATAACCACATTCATATATTTATTGTACACGATAAATTACAGCGATGTTACAAGGAATGAAAGAAGCCAGATGGTACACGACAAAACGGATGCGTATAATGTTCGTAGAAGCATATGTGTGCATCCATAAGATACGCAAATTCAAAATTAACGAACAGCATGCTTACCGGATTTATTATTACTTGATCTTTGAGATTCACTTCCGGCTATAGTCTGGACAAAACGTTTTGAATGCTTATGCACAACTTCTCCGGCGCGTAGCTGATAGTATAACTTCCGCCAGCGAACTCCTACGCCATTCTCATTTAGATGGTTTTTTGGATGCTGATGATGCTGGTGCTGGTAGTAATGATGATAATGAAATGCGATAGCCTCTCCGATTCTTTCTTCGCGGGCTCCAAATACCCCTTTTGTAGACGGCCCTGAAGATGACGGGTGCGTTACAACAGATCGTAAACGTATTCGACGCATTCTCTTTGACAACGGAAGAGAAATATATGCACCAAGATTAATTTTCTGTTTATTCTCTTCCAAGGAATCGAAGGCAGTGGTTTTGATCCTCTTCGTCTGAAATGAAGGGCAGAAGAAAGAAAGAAATCTGACAATTATCTAAGAATTGGAATTCTATGGATAAATGGAATGTTTTTTAACTTCTGGAATTATCTTGACACTATAAATGATGTAAATGGATATTGTAGATCTTGGATGAAATTCACGATCACTTGCATTATTCGTAGATAATCAAGTCAAGCATGTCGACTGGACAGTCCTGAGGTGAGACTGAAAAGTTTCGAACTACCTACAGATTTTTATGGGTCGAATACATGAGCGCGAATTTTATATGTGCAAATATTTATGCTATAGCTCTAAAACGTAAGTTCCGTGGAAACCTGCTGGAAATAGAGTGAGTGATCGCTGGAATCATGGCCAACAGAGGATTTTGTTTTTGAAGGTATCAAAGTAGGATTAAAGTAACAAATATTACGATGGTTTGTGTAAAAGGAAATTATTTATTTTGATAATAATAAATGTAATAACATGCTAGTGTAAAGTTTATATAATAGTGGCGGTTATTCTTCTTACACTGCAATCAAATTGTACTTTGCATTCATAATTTTAAGTTGTCAGAAATAACGCTTTGCCACGATATATAATTATTTTTATCATCCTTGCATGGTAGCAGGATTACTTAGGTTAAATAAATATGTTAAATATTTAGCAAGGTAATGTGGATTATGCTTAATATAGAATCAATTTTTCAATATTTTTCAAATGACATTTGCAAGGCACCATGCTGCGGTCCTATGACTGTTGTTAATAATTTACATACTGTTAATATGCTAGTTTTATAATTATAAGTTATATTATACATAATTTACAAAAGAATAACGTCAGCCAGTTGTCCCTGATTTGTCAGTGTAAATTTGGAAAGCACAGTGTGATGACTAATTTATATGGTTCGTCATAGAAATTTATAAATTAGTTTATTTGTATGAGTCACACATGGAAAAATGTAAGCATGCAATTATAATTTGTGTATGCTGATCAACTTTTTCAAGCCTACGTTTATGACATTACGTCATTAGCTTCCATTGCCGGTCATAATGGGAATTTTGACATATGTATCATTGTTTGGAGTAGTACTCGTTTCTTTTGCACTGTTCCTTACACTTTCTTGAAGCATAGATTTTGCTTGTTGTGACAGTAAATCTTTGATCCCCTTCATAGGGCTCATTGATTTAAAATCAAGGATTCTTACTAGGCCACACTGATGACCTGTTGCGAGCCATAAGAAACTCCATGTATTTGGATTCCATGTGAGCTGAAGGATAGAAAAATAACTATCTGGTGTTGATATAAAGGCGATAATTCACAGAACAAAGTAATTTACTTACTCGATTAACAGATACGATGGGATACTGTTCTGCATTCACAGGCGTAAGTCTATCTATTATTAACACTTGTGCTTTTCCACTTTTCGTACGGATCTTCTTTTCGCTCTGCAAAATTACACGTTTTTAAAATTAATATTACACTAAGTACCATGGAAATTGCATGTAACATCAAGTTGCGCTTTAGTATAATTTTATAACACTACAACTATTCGATGTAATTTACTAACCGCAGATGGTTCACAAAAGATAATTCCAAAATCATCTTTAAATCCCTCATAAGTTTCAGGCATGTAATTATACTTTTCATTCTTGCTTCTCCGCTTCACTACATTTTCCTCTGGTTCCTTCAAATTGACTATTTGAACGAAAGATGATACCTAATTGCATAAAAATTAAATATTTTTCTGGTTTCTTATGAATATACTTTTGTTACTAAAAATTAATTTAAAAATCATATAGTTACCTCTCTTCTTTTTGGAAGTTTCTTCTCCATATCTAAACCATAAAGTAATTGACCAGCAAAAATTGTCACTACTTCACCAGCCAGATTTCCCTGTGCCACGGCATTAGCAGGGTCGGATACGCTTATACTCTGTGATTAAAAATACTTATTTTTATAATTTTACTTTACTCTCATTAAGAATCTATAATTCAACTGTATGAGATACTTACGTAAGTTGTGGAATTGGTGACTAGAAGAGGAAAGATCTTGTATCCATGCTCACGTAATGGAATAAGATATGAATTTGTGTGATTCAGACTGAAACAATGTGTTGATACAATTTTTGGGTAACAGGAAATTGCATAAAAAGTAAGTTATAATAAACACGTAAAATAAATACCCAAAAACATCGTCGTAACTTGTTACCGCTGCTGGCCAATGAGTCATCCAAGTACCACTTACTAACATTCCTTTTTTCACAATATTTTGAGGTTCGCTGATATTTTCCAAATCCCAGAATTTATAGCACGTGTCCATACCACCAGTAGCCAGAAACCGTTTGCCACCATATGGAACCAATGATACCACTAAAAAATTATTTCATTAGCGATGCCCAAATTTTTAGCCTTTCCAACATCTGTTCGTGCATATGTTGAGCAGAATTTACTTACTCATAACTGTATGAGCATGAGCAAAAAAGTGCTGGAAAGCATTGAGATACAATGTTGTTCCACGTTTCCTTGTGAGCAGAGGCGAAAGAATTAAAAGATCCCATAAAGCTACATAACCATTGGAGAAACCAGCAGCAATGATACTAAAATAAAAAATAAAATGAATTGTTACAATTAAAATAGTAGTCATTAATATTCTCTGTTAAGAAAAAATCTTACTTGTGTCCCTGTTCTTTGGTCCAGCATAATTGAGTACACTGCCAATTTTGTTCTCCATTCTCGTACATAATATTATTCACAACTAGCGTTAATATAGGGTCAGTCTTGTAAATGGGTAAACTAAAATAAAATTGCACAATTGGATTTAACTACATGACGAAGGTGAATGAATCAATTATTATATTCACTTACTTGCTTGCTGCGTTATGAACAAATCCTAACTCCTCTGGAAAGGGCAAAGAATATATATGTACACATCCATCGGAACATGCAGTAGCTAGTAGTCCCATTCTTTTCAATGTATTTTTTTTCTCTTTGGAATTGAATAATTTCTCATTCTCATAACATCCGGATGGACACCATTCCATACACCAAATTGTACCATAATCGTGCGCAACTGCATACGATAGCACTGGTAGAGAATTTTCATTTTTAGATCTAAAAAGTAACAAAATAAATTTCGAAACATTTATAAATCTTATATTATAAACGGCTAGAAGTAATACTGACTCATGATCCAATTTGCCTATATTCCATATCTGTATTATGTTTCTCCCCTTATATGCTTTTCCAACAGTATATTCACTTTTCATCGAGGGATGACAACTCAAAGCTAAATATTGGTTTGCATTGTCATTGAACATCGGTGTTGGTATTGGTAACCAAGCCATAGCCCATATTGGACCACCCACAAAAAACATAGGTACACCTGTAAAAAATATAATAATATTATATGAAGTAATAGAAACAGTGAATCAATAAAAACTTACCAGTATCAAGACTTGCTTCGAATCTATTGAAGTGCTTCCAATTATGTTCTTTACCTGATTCCTTAGACCGGTTTTCTGGTTTTGGCCTAATTGAACTTACAGCAATAGATTTCTCTACATTTGGCAAATACTGTGCAGCCTCTTGGTTCTTCAGTAATGTAAAACTATTTGGAACAAATGTCTCATAGATATTCAATCGGTAATTTTTCAATTCGCTAGCAATAGAAAAAAATCGGCGATAAACTTTTTGTCACTTATATTTCCGAAGAATAATTATTAATACATACAATTCCAACGTCCAATAAAATGCCGGACTATAAGTCTTACTCCAACTTGGAAATCGAGTCTCATCCAAGGTTAAAAATTCCATTTTATTACCAGTTCGTTCTGCAAAATCAAAATAGTGTGATTAGAGTCAAAAGATTTATACAATATATTCAGAAGGCATCATTTTCTTAAAATCATACTTATTCTTTTCGTGGTTATTTCACGCTTTGTATTTGATGAGACATTTTGATTATCGCCATTGTCATCATCATCATCATCATTGCCACTACTCTCGCTGATATTTAATTCTTTGCCTGCATCTGAATCCGATTGTGAATCCAAAACTTCATCAGGATGTTTTTCCATTACATGACTTACTATTTCATTTTTACATTCCGTTTCGAATTGGCAAATCTTGCATGTGTAATTCTGCAAAGGCAAAGTAGGAAAACTTGTCAGTCACTTTCAGGAATAATATACTAGGACTGTTATGAATTCTATACTTACAGTAGGCGGTGAAACTTCACATTTGAGATAATGGTCACTGATAAGATTCACCGAAGGAAAGGTGGCTACGCAACCAGGATGCTTACATGCAGCAGCTCCTGACAAAGACAATTCCTTGTTCCATATCGTTTTTAAAATTCCAGGTATTTTCTTTCCAGTTGGTTGTTTTATGAGATTTTTCTGTATGGATGATTTTTTTTTATTTTTATAAAATCACAACAGTGGAACGTGTTATGAAAGACTTACAATTCCAGGAGAAAATACTCGCATTTTCTTTGCCGCTGAACCATCATCATCCGTCACGAGTGCAGTAAATTCCGAAATTTTACTTACTGCCCTATTGTTAATTAAGAATTACAGTTTTAATTAATATTTTGCTATCGAATATATTGTTATCTTATATATATTGCATAATTGTACTTACTTTTCTGCAGCCTTACGTTTACCACTAGTGCGTACATCTGCAGTGTTTGATATTTTTAATAATTCTTTTGATTGTGAATCACTTGTTTTATGCGTTCGCTCATGTATTTCAAATGAAGAAGGCATCATGGTACGATTGCAAATTTTACAAGTCACCAGTAAAGCTGTTCTTTCCTATAATAAAGAAATCTTATTTCAAAATTTCTTGTCTCATCGATAACAATTTATTTCTGTACTTACATCCCCCGATTTCCCACAAAATAGCATATGCGATATAAAACCATTAACGCTACGTTTAGTCGCTGAACACATTTCGCAGGTAAGTATACCTTTTTTCAATTTTCTAGCATCGACCAAAATCTTTTGTAATAATTTAGTGTCGTTCTCCAAATCCTAGAATAAAGATAATTAATATATTTTTCAAAGGTACCTGTGCAATTATTTGCTAATAATTTTTGTTACGTTTACAATTGCGTATGTGCTCACCAATGGTTCATCTCCTTCGCACCAGCTCATATTATTGTGCTTTCTTAAATTGTGCATAGTCCATTGCTTTTTCATTACTTCTGCATCGCATTTAACGCATTTCACATTTAAAATCTACAATAATGGCAATTGTAGATATTAAGGACTTCTAAAGTAAGATATAAAAAATCCTAAATAATACAGAAAAACTAACTTCTTCGTTAGATGGAAGATCCCTTATCTCTGTTTTACTGGGTTCCTTTGCTTTAGTAGATCCTGGCATTCTGGGGGTATATTCTGTATCAACTCGTCGTCCTCGTCCTCGTCCTCGTCCTCGTCCTCGTCCTCTACCACGACCACGACCTCTGCCTCTTGTACTCCTACCTACAGGTCGACCTCTACGCTTAGGCAGTATTTCCTCTTCATGAAGAGACTCTTCATTATTACTTTCATCACTTAATTCTTTAACTTCCATTAGATGTGATTCTTTTCTTGCAGATCGTTTCGAACGAGTATGACTTTCCTGAGGCAAGGATGAATTTAATTCATGCTTTAATTTCTGGAAATTATTTTGCTCAACGGTATTAGTCTCATGAGTCGTTTGAGGATCTGAAGTGTTAGAAAGTATCTTCTTTGGCCTTCCTCTTGGTCTTCGAACGGGTAGAGTAATCTGTTCGCAGGGTTCTTTCTTAATTTGAGAAGATTTATATTCGTATTCTATGATAGAATCTACAGGCGGTTTATTTTTCACGTTAGGACGTTTCGTATCGATATCACTACTAATTTTTTTGTGACATATTTCAATTTTATTTTCCTCATTCATTTCAATAAGTTCATTACGATCGTTCCAATGTCGTTTAATTCGTGGGAACTTTATTAATTTTTCTCCACTGTCATCTTCGCCAATAGATTTAATTTCAGGTGATCTTCGTGCATCTTCAGAGTTTTTCTCAGAGAATTGTTTATCGGCCGGCACGTCCACTTGAACTTCATTATTTATTGAATAGTCATTAGTATCCTTTGATGATTCTACTCGTTTGCGTTTACCTCGTAGTTTTTTAATGGAACTGACAGGATTTTGTATTTTATTCTGAACTGAGGGCTCCTTCATAGTTTTTTCATTATTGACAGAATAATTATCATCGCCAAAATGCATTGATTCTGTGTCATTACTCATCTTCTTATCCTCTACCATTTCACATGTGCTTGTAGCATTTTTAATTTGAATTGAAGTACTTGCATTTGTACTTTGGTGAAATCTCAGAGAAGTTATATCACGTGATATATTCAATAGTGTAGATTCCTCTCTCTTATTTGTATCACTTGATGTTGTCCTAATAGAACAGACCTGACTTCTGCTGTCAGAATTAATTTTATTCTGTGTGCTGCTTTCTGTTTCTTTTTTCTCTTTAGATTTAGTATCATTCAATGATTTGCGTCCTTCTAAATAATTTATAAGAAATTTTTTGGAACTTGCAGTAGGAGATTTTGCAGATTTTCCCACATTTTTTAATGATGTTCCATCTAGTTTTGATTCATTAAGATGGCTTTCACTGGTAGCATTAGTTTTTTGAGAATCTGGTGAACTAACACCGGTTTTATGTAAATTGTTCGGAAGATTTTCGCTTGCAATTCTACTTTCAGGAGTATAATTTAGTGTTTCACACGATTCATTCGTAAGAATATGAGAATTGTTTGATTTTGCAGTATTTGATATAAATTTCATTCGCTTATTCTTAGAAAGAACTATACTATTCTGCTTATTGTATTCTAATGTACTTGGAACATTTTGAAATGCTGTTTGTGACTTAATGCATTTATTTACTTTCGATGACGCCTTTTTATCATGCACTTCTGGAGAAACAAGGTCATAATCATTTTGCGTGTCATTTCGCTTCGTACTAACATCATCAGAATTCTTGATATGCAATTCTGAAGCCTCGTTATATGATATATGTCTTGGAGAACTGGTCGGATGTTTAGTAATGACATTAGACGAAACATTGCTCTTGGCTGGAATAAGCTCATTGACTTTTTCAAGGACTTTAATTTTTTTCTTATTTCTCGTTTTCTTTGTATTCGATGAAGTAATATTCGCACAGTCTTTGGTATTGTGTTTGTCTCTTATTATTGTTTCCAATGAATCCATTTTGCTATTATCATCCAATATCTTATTTTCAGTAGATTGTACATCTGTATGTAACTGGACAGAATTATTTTTCATATTTTCAAGCGAGGATTTAGTACGAGAATCTTTGGATTTACTAACTGCTCTTGTTAGCTTTGGAATTTCATGGATATTGCTCTTCTTTTTAATGATGTTCATTGATCTCTTTCTTTCAGAGTGTACATCTTTTTTGTCTTTGGGCAAAACTGTGGGTGGTACTTTCTTATTGCATAATTTTCTCTCATGCTTAGGCATAGTCTTAAAATCCTTTGGATTCAATAGTAACGTTTTTGTTGCATCATCTTGCTTGTTCTTAGTTGGTCGTTGATCACTAGCCATCACAATAGGAGCCTTTGATTTACTTGGGATCCTATTACTAACACTTTCTTTTTCAATACTGGAACTTTTACTTGTTAACAAATATGTGCTAGACATTGATTTAGATTGTCTGTTACTCTTTTGTGCACTTACGTTCTTAGACGTTATTGGAGATATTTTCGAGGAATCAGTGACCGTAGTCGATACCTTTACTGTAATGGGAAACCAATTGATAAATTATGATATTATGTTATTGTTACACATAACTTTAGTAGTCAATGTTATATAAAATTAAATTATAATAAGTACCACTTTTCATTTGGCCACTGAGTCTAAGATTTTGTAAGACAGCGGGTGTAAGAATAAACATTTTCTTCTGTTTATTAGGATCCATTAATTTCAATATTTTGTTATTTGGTGAATCTGTTTCATTTGGAGATATGCTTGGACCAGGTTTCTCTGGACCACTCATTATGAATATAAAATTCTTCTGAAAAGAAATATTTTTTTTCCCTATAAACATACTAAATATAAAATAAACAAGTAACTTATACATACAAGATTTAAACAGGTATCAATTAAATATTTAAAAAAATCAAAATTCACCGAAGTCCCATATGAAATATTCCCAATGGGAATCGAACGTGAGTTTAACAAGACGTAGGCAAACATCATGCCACTTACACCAAAATCACAACCGGTCACATGCGTTAACTCGGCATTCAGATATGGCAAGTTTTTAAATAACGCAAAAAATATTTATATCATTAGTTTTTTTCGCAATGCAAATAATTATCACTGGATAAAACGACACGGAACCATTGAACCTTCGAATGTTACTTACATTTCAGCATAAATGAAAGGTTACACCAGCGAATACATTCCACTGAGCATGTGGTTTATCACTTTTTATTTCTAATAGTAGAAACAACGAAATGATCCTGTAATTACAGCCGGCATGATATGCCGAAAGATACGAAATATTAGATAAGAAAAAATTATATTTGTAGAGAGAATATAAAATTCGTCGAAATTCTGAATACGGGACGCGAACCTGCAACCTTTCCTTTCTATGCCGCAGTTGACTTCTCCATTGGCAGTTAGTATGCGATAAATCCAGGATTTATACGCATGCGCATGCGCCACTCATTTTTTGCACATCGCATAAAAAAATTATATTTGCCTGAGAATCAAACATTGAATTACGTAATTAAAAAATCGATTAAAGTAACGAATACATGTTTTTAATTCTAGAAGCGTTTAGTTTTGATGTCGGTAGTTCTCAGTTTTATACTGTATAACTTACAATTATTTTTTTATCTCATTTAATTGTTCATTGATACTCTGGTCGTAATAAGGCTATTAAACAATAAGGAATGATCGTTGGGAAATGTGGTGCAGCTATGGAAGAGTTAATTGATTTTTAGGACGTATGTTTTTATTTGTCAAGTTTATTTTAAATCTAAACCATTCTTCTCAGGAGTTCATTGATTTTGTCCTCTCGGTTTCCAAAGTCACCACCCTCGACATAGTGGTTTGTCTTCTTGCGCCAACCGCCGTTCGGGGTGTTCAGCTATAATAAAAACATGTGTATGATATTTCTATAAATTTTTTCCAACAAATCGATTATTGTAAGCAGCAGTAAACTGATTGTTGGTTTTGATATTGTTTGAGTTTTTTAACCTCACAACAAGAAGCGTTGATTGGTAGAAATAAAAAATCTCGTATTACTTTTCGACATAGTAGGAGGTAATAGGACATAGATTGTTCCACCACCATGCCTATGTCGTGAGAAAAATTTGATAGACAATGTAGTGTACCTTGAATGGCCATAGGAAGTTGCTGGCATACTTGAATTTGACGCCAACGGTGAAGATTTCATGGATTAAATCCTCAGTACAGATGATGCCGGAGCGACCTAGAATAATAAAAATATTAAAGGTATTAATGTTATAAAATTTAGTAATATGTTCATTGAGAAGAGTTAAAATCTTTGTCCGAACTCTTGTCTGACCCATCTATATATTTTAGGGATGGATATTTTCAAGAGTTCCTATTATATTTGACAAGATGGAAAGAAGAAGTCTAATGTGCAACCACTCCCATGGACTTGTCAAATAAAACGGAAGATTAAATTATTAATGCAATCTTGCTAAATTTACTAACCCAATTTCCTTTCGATGATTGAATTACTGGTGATGGGAATGCGCTGGTTGTTGATCTTAGCAAATCCACGTTTATAGATCAATTCGCGAACAGATTTTAGGTTAGGGTATCCCCAGGTGATGTAGGGCTCAACGATTCGCAGCATGTTAATAGTGGCTTTGTTCAATCGTACAAACACACCATTGTTAATCTGCTTCAGACGGAAAAGCTGAAGTACCTTACGGACCTTGGGAGCGACTTGATTGACACTAAAAAGAAGTAATTACATATTTAATTACATACCATAAATGATCACTTACAAATGTTTAATAATTCCTGCTTACCCACGAATACGGATGACAAAAGCAAGACGAGCTTCTCCAGGAATATAATAATTTCCACGGTTCTTAGCTTGTCTGATCAACCTAATCTCATCACGCTCCTTAGTTCTGTACTCCTTAACATAACGCTCAGCCCTTTTGAAGATTTCCTTCCTCTTCTTGTAGTGATCTGCACGACGCTACAACAATAGTGGTTATAAATTGTTTATTATCAATGTACTGTGATAATGGTAATAAATAATAACCACAATACTAAAAAGTATTAAGTATAGATATATTAATATTATAAATACCTTGATTGATACTTGGAGTCCTGCAACTTTAGCATTATCGCGACGCTTTCTCCTCTTGAGTACAGACTCTGGAACGGCCGGCAATTTTTTGCCTGCAGGAGCAGCTTTGGCAGCTTTAGCAGCTTTAGGAGCTTTGGGGGCTGCCGAAGCTGGGGCAGCAGGGGTAGCTGGGACGGCAGGAGCTTTCTTCTGCCTGAAGAGCAAAACAAACCATTATAAACAATCTCCTCTTAGGTACTACCTCATTTGAAGTAGTAAGCAGAGCTCCAAAAAGTAATTAGGTTATTATACACCAACTGCAGCCTCTTACTTATTTTCATACAACAAACATTAAACAAGGCATCTACCAAAATTCCTTTTTGTTTTTTTGCACATATTCAGTATGTCATATCGTACTTCAATATATTCGAAATTTTAGAATTATTATATTTATGCTTGAACACATGTTCAATATTTCATGTGGAGGCCGAGACTGCCTAGTGGGTTGTCACATTCATGTCTTATTCCTCGAAAGAATAATAAAAAAAAGCAAAAACTAAATTATACAAATTATATATCAATATTAGAAGAAATGATTTTACGAGAATATAAGAATATTTTTAGCTTTAACGATACCGATGTTTACTGATTTCTCTACCATGGAAAATGCACTTACGTATCCGCCATTCTCGTGCTTGGAAAAGAAGTCACGAAGCTCTGTGCACTTCAGGCCAGACAATTCCCTAGAGTGAACATAGTTGCAGAGGCAAAAGAATCGATTTCACACAGATGGAAGACAATTCAAATTATAAAAAATTAATTGATACAATAGTTCAATTATCTAAATGTATTATTTATTCAAATAACCATAAATATAAAAAAGTAATTAATCCTTACATTATTCATAATTATGTGTAGTTTTTTATTTTTAAATAATGTGAAAGAATATTACTTCAGGTTGAGATTCTTGAAGTACTTGACGTCAACAATTCTCCCAACATAAATAACTTAATTTTAAAAACCCTGCACTACGAGTGGACACGAGTTTGCTTTCTCTATAAAATTGTAAATAATTATTGGTAAAATGGAAGAGAGCGATGAAGACATACCACAATTATCATCCAGCACACTGACTGCACTTCAAGAATTTTATAAAGAGAGAGAGGAACGCGAAAATCAGTTAAAAAACATTGTGGAACACAATCAAACATTGGATGTGACATTCGATGAGGATTGGGTAAGTTGGCTCACATGCACTCACATTTTTCAAAAAAACGCGCAATAACATTGAGACTATTATAATATAGTTTATAATTCAAATAATAATTATTGAAAATTACAGCAATTGAGTCAATTTTGGTACGATGATGAAACTGTTGAAACTTTCGTTAAGGGAGCAATGAATGCGACAGATCCAAACGGGAAAATCGCATTAATATCATGTCCGACTTTGTATAGTAGAATGAAAAAAGCTGCTGGTGAAAGACAGGGTAATTATTGCTCTTGAAAAATTAATATTAGTACCTCCGATTTTAAAAAGTCATTCAATGTAAATCTTTTCTTTCTAGTTGTTCTATTAGAATATGATCAAAGGTTTGCTGTATATGGATCAGATTTTATTCCATACGATTATAAATCCCCCTTGGACATTCCAAGAGATATATCCAATTATTTTGATCTTGTGATAGCTGATCCGCCATTTCTATCAGAGGAATGTTTAATGAAAACGGCTGTCACTATTAAATTCTTATCAAAAAAAAATATTGTACTTTGTACAGGTAATTATTACAATTAATATACCATATTTCATATTAACAACCTAACAATTTTACTTTTCTTGTCTAAGGTGAGATCATGGCATCTTTGGCAGAGAGGTTATTGGGTGTAAAAGTCTGTAATTTCATTCCTCATCATAAAAATAATCTAGCAAATGAATTTCGGTGTTACTCGAATTTTGACTTCGACAATGCAATAGAATAAATAATATTTCGAATGATTTTAATGTAAACACTTTTTTTTCCTTCTCCCGGAAGTCCTTTTCATGGCGCAATTAAAATATTCTAGTGATATCTTATTTCCGTTCCGTGATTCTTGTCTAGGGAAATTTTTAAACTTATGTAAAGATCGAGGAGAAATCCCCTAGATCGGGGAACGATGGACTCTGATCGGATCTGTGAAAAGAAGGCACGCGATGGGAAGCGTAAATATTTACATCTTTTGAGTGTTTGCGGGGGTAATTTTTATTTGTAACAATGACAGACGGAAACATTTCCATGGAGGAGGATACCGAGCTGCGGGACCTGGTGGTGCAAACTCTTGAGAATAATGGTGTACTCGCGAAAGTGCGGGTGAGAGCGAATAATGATACAAAAAACAAATTTTTTATAGGTTATACCGTGCCGTTTGTCAATGCAATTAAGAGTTTATCGCAGGTTCCGGTTGTTCTCTACTACTATAATATTTTCGCATGCTTTTACAGGCGGAGCTTAGGGCTAGCGTCTTTTTGGCTCTCGAGGAACAGGAGTCCGTGATGGTGAGTTAAAATTATGATCAGCAATAAAGTTAAAAAAAAAGCTGTTTCCTGTTTACAGCCACCCCTGTTATAGCTTTTGTGTTCTTTGGGATATGAATCTGGGATATTTTGGTCTCGTGCTATAAATATAAATCGAGGAAACTGGGATTTATCGTTTTTCTAAATACAGTGAACAGAACAATTCCATATTATGTTTCTATGAAAGATTATAATAAGATATCAAATTTTGCAGTCTGAGTATTTAAATTTGTAGCTGTATGAAAATGCATTGTATAAATTATTAAAAATGGTTGTATTTGAACTTTGACAATAGTAATTTACCCAATGATATTAAAAATGGTAGTAAAATTTTTTACACTATTTCAAATCTGAATTTTATATAATTTAGTTTAATATAAATATATAAAATGATAAAGGTTATATATAAATTATTACAGAATCCTGAGCCACTCCTGAACAAGACAGTAAAGCAGTACCTGGCAAATTCAGAAGGAAAATTACTATTTTCTTTAGTTAGGGAGTTCCTAGAATATTTTGGACTTGATTATACCATATCTGTGTATGATCCAGAAACTTATTCTGGTAAGGAGTACAGTTATATGGGAAGAAATAAACTATGCGAAGAATTGGGCATCACTTCAAGTGAACCATTGCTCGGAGAGATTCTGAAGAACAGTATAAATGGTGCCTTTAATAATTCCCAGAAGGTACTTTTTGTTTGTCTGAAGAATTTTTGAATTATAGCTAACTGGTCTAACAATCTGATATTTTTTCAGAATGGACAGAGCGATAGTAGGCTCAGTAAGTCTATTGAGACATCAACAAACTTTGCTAATGCCACGTTTGAAGTAACTATTCCAAAAATACTACACAAAGATTCAGTTTCGTTTTCAAACGACAACGACTCCTCTGAAAAACTTGAAAGCGTATCAGAATCCAGTCCAAAGATTCCAATAAATGTGACAATAACAGACAAAAAGAAGAGTGAACAAGCATTGAATAACGTTTCGACCGATAAGTCCACTTGCGAGATGCAAAAGAATTCTCTCAGGGAAAATAAATTAAATTTTGAAAATATGTCCGCTGCTGACGGAATTGATAGTAAAGGGAACAATAACATACATTTCGGTAAACTCCCTGCAAGTGCAAAAGAGAAAAATGCCGTGTCTAATCATGCCACACAAGAGACTGACGTAAACGTATTGAACGAGACGAATTTGTTAAACAAAACTGAACCCTTAATAAAATTTGACGAATCTATAGTCGACCAAGGGCAACTTAATCAAAATGAGGATGCCTCTAAGCAAAACATAATGAATAGTACAGAAATACAAAACGCTAACAATGTACAAAACAAGAAACAAATAAGTTCCGAGAATAATTTGAGCAAAACTGTATATTTCGACGAGATCATTATTGACGGGAAGAAAGAAAAGGTCAGCGCAGTACACAAAACTGAATTGTTATTGGGAGAGTTGCCACCCTTAACTCCAAAAACTAATTCAATATTCAGCGACTTGCCACCACTGAATGCTAAGAAAACTAATATAAATGATCTGAAAGAATTAATTGACATTGGACTTGGTAAGATTAGCGTATTTTTATTCTATATGTAATTCATAAGGTTAGAATTAAATTTTCATTGATTTAACTACACAAATACTTTACTCTAGGTACAGACAGCGTAGATAACTACGAAGAGGACTTTGTGTCTTCAGCATCTGGTAGTGCTAATGAACAGAGTCCTTCGAAAGGACCAGACAAAGCAGAGAGTCCAACAAAGCCCCAAAACAAAAAGGAAGACCGAGCTCAGAGTATTAGGAGCGAAGACATAAGTGAGGACATCGAGGAATTGGATGAGATGCTCAGTAGCACCTCTTGCGTAAGTGATCACATTGCAGTGTAGAGCATGTTCTTTCGCAGAGCCAAAAGCCTTAGTGCGATAGTGGATGGTGTGATTAGGAACTGTTGACGAAGAAGGAAGCCACTGGTTTCATGGAATTTAGAGATTGGTAATGTCTCACAATGACAAGCACTGGTGGGATATTTATAAAATCTCCATGCAGTTGACGTAATTGCATACGTCAATTATTCTAACAGAATCGTGGGATAATGGACTATAATAATAATAATATCGAATTTTTCTGTGGTATTACCACGAATTATATCAAGGAGGTGTAAGTTTTCATGATTTCATTCTAGGTTTAATCTAAGTACGATTAGAAAGTGAAATTCAATTTTTAGTCTTCTCTTCGTTCCTTTTCTCTTCGGATTTTGATTAATTACATCCTAGCCGTACGGTTCATCCGATGTCTATGTCTTTTACTATTACGGGATAAGACACTTGCCTGCGGTTATATTGTCTCCATAATCATTGAGATAATACACTGCCAGATGTGGCTCAATACTTATTAAGTTGCGCTACAAAAGAACGTGGAAGGAAAGAATCTGAATGCATTTATCTCGCAGGCATCGAGTTTTTATTTATTTTATACAACAGATTTTTTTAAACCGGATTAATCAACATATATTTCTATTCTTTGTAGCGTAAGATGACATGCATTTAATATAAATGTGATGGTTGTGTAATGTATGAAAACTCTTGAAAAAAAGCCGTAAAGTATCATCTGCTAATTGCATCACGAAAAAAAATCTCACTGTGTGCGACATAAAACGCGAATTGAACTTAATCAATCATTTTTTTTTCTTATCACAAATATCAAATCGTTATGTAATTAAATCTTAACAGGCGCAGCTATTGATCCGTACTATAGGTACTGTATCTGTAGAGAATTATCGCTTGTGATTTATTTTCACTCTCATTTGGACAAAATTCCTCCTACGTTATTCTGTGGATGCGCCTAGTATTACTATTCTTACAGTTAATTTATGTAAGAAGCGAGAGTTTAATATTTTACGGATCGGAGAGGAAGAGTGTGAGAGAGCGAGAGAGAGAGAGAGAGAGATAGAGAGAGTGCGTATGAAGTTAGATTATGACTTGTCAGTAATTGACAGTTACGTTTAAATGCACGAATTTTTAGTAGAGACATTTTCTTTTTGTACTTGTCAAAGTAATTCCTCCGTTTAATTTGACGACTGAACGTTGTGCATTACCTCATTTAACTAAAGTTACTGGTATGATATCGTAAGCGTTATCAGCAAATCATCCGTCTGACAGTGGATTGCCTCAAAAAAAAAGTACGAATCCATAAAATTATTTTTTTGGAAAGACAGTGGTGCTAAGTGTTTGAAGCTAAAATTATTTACGAGAGTTAAAGTTGTCTGAGAAAAAGAAATGGCGATTAGGTGCTTATATATTTTCTTGCATTGGCATCTCCGCAAGATGTTTAACGTTTAAAAGTACTATTGTTAGTAGCAAACCTTGATTTTTGGGCAATCCAATACAATGAAAAATATCGAAATAATATGAATATATTACTACGCCCCGAATAAGATGCAATAACTAAGTACAATTCAAGGTGGATCAACTGGATGCTTGACAAATCAAAATCCTTTGTAAAAAAAAAATGTATAGTTTGCTGTCTTTACACAAGAATTTTCATTCTTGGGTAGAATCTTATAATGCTACACGATTGCGTCGCACTGAGGCGAGTTTCAAACGAAGCGATTTCTTAAGGGAAAAACAAAGTAAAAGAAACGGTCTCATCTTTGTCGCACTACAATTTCGAATTGTTTCCAATCAAGTAGCCACTACTTGAATTTACATCAACATTCTGAATGCTCCAGGAGAGTTGAAATTGTCGGCAGTAATTTCAATTATCACAATATATCCTATCGTTATACCTTAAACAAAGACAAACTTTCATGACTAATCAATAACGTCTCATTAAGCATCATTCGCTTGGAGTCATTGCCTTGGCTTTACTTAATATACAATCGCCAGGTCATGTGAAATCGCTTGGTCTGAATCCTAAAATTTGCCCCAGGACATGTATTAAAACAGGTGTGTTCCTGGCCAATCAGCGTGGTTACATTCTATTATCCATACAGAACTTATAAAATAATCAAATAACACAAAAAAAAACATATGAAAATGGAAAAAAAGTATAACGAATGAAAGTTTAACGAGTTCACGACTGCACCGAACATTCCCACAAAGTTTAGATTGTAGGAAACAGACACATTCCATTGTTATTAAGATATTCTTATCCCTAATTGGCTAGCAATAGCAAACAAGCACGCGTACGTACGAAATAAGTATTTTTCACTGTAGCTCATAAGAGAGTGTTTTAAGGAGTGGTCTTGTGTGTAGTACCTTTTTTTTGTCGTTTCTAAAAAATTTTCGTTAAAAGATTCGCTCCGTATCCCACACGAAGTATCAAAATGTAAAAGATAACAAAAATTCTTTCATCGCGCTTCTCGCACTTTTTCTAATCGTCAATGAATTAAGGTATCACTCGGAAAACTGATTGCAGGGTGGTCAGTTTTATTTCTGCTAGAGGAAAAAAAAATAATAGAAAAGAATGAAAAATAATAATTACGTTCACTCTCGTGACTAACTATATTCTTCTGACTGTTCGTCCTTCTCGGAGCCGTCTTGTGTCATTTATTATGGGGAGAATCTAACCTGTAATGATAAATCGGCTACTGCCAATGGTTTTTTATATGTCGTTCCTTATGCTCGGATTTTTTACCAGATATAACAACATATCTTAGGACTTTGGATACTGATGGCTTTGCTATGGTCGATGATGAATTTTGTCCGGCCATCACCGGAGTCTTAATATGCATTAGGGAATAACGAATGAGATACGCGTAGCCATAGTTATTTGTTTCTTGGTTAACCGGATAGAATTAAATAGTTGGACGAACCTGTCCAGTGTCATTAATGAAATGGTTCATGAATATTTTTTCACAGATAAATCACAGATAATGAATGTTGTAACCACGTTGAACTATTGGTAGCTATATCGTGCCTTTTAGCGTGTATGAAATATACTATTATAAACATAACGCGAATAAAGTACTGTGGAATTGTAGGTTTTTACGAGACACGTACATACTCCGATTAATTATTTATGATTTACGGACACTACGATGTAACAACAATATTCAATGTATTTGTTATTTATTTTATAAAGATCTTTTTTTCCTTTCTTTTACATCCGTCGACGTTTTATTATTATTTGTCTATATTCACGTGTATATGATTATATCCTTGGTTTCTTTGAAATCAACTGTTCCTTTTCCATTTACCTACCGATTCAATCGTGTCTTTCTTTTGTGTTTTCCTTTTTAACACGAGATTGCTTGTAGGCGAAGGAGAAATGCGGAATTTAGCAGTAAATTAAGCATTCGAGGATAACCACTGTATCATTTGGGAAAAGGGCTTCGCCTTGGATTCACTATGTAAAATTATTTATAATGTAATAACAAATACTGCTCAAAAGCTCGCTAACTACAGCATTGTCGTCCATCGGATTGAGAAATCGGTCACTTATATTAAACAAAATTGCCTGTGTACCGTGACAAAAAGGCGCCTCTTTTTTTTTCGTTTTTACAGATATTTGCCAAGGAAGGAAAAGATCACATGAAAACTTATTATAATTAACTAAAGGGCAAAAATTCAACGATGTTACCTATAGAGAAAAAAAAGTGTTTTAGGATTGAGAATTACCATTCATGGAAATGCATGAAAAATTTAGAGATATTAAAAATAATGTATGTGGGTGGGGAAAGGGTGTTAAACGATTCGATCTTAATTAAAATTTTAGATAGATGGGTTCCATGTCGTACTTTCTGAGAAGATCAAACAGGACGCGTCACATGTGATTACTTTTTTTTTATTACCAATTTTTATGTCAATTATCGAACTTTATACTTGCCTGTAATATTATTGTTTCTGAAAAATGTCACATCATTTTAAAGTACAAATTCCTCGTCGTCAGTTGACAGTTTATGTCCGAGTTCTCTATATACTGCAGGTACCAGGCCGATGGCTGCTACGCGGCACGATTTTTTCGCAATATGTATATTTATTACGTATAACAGACTAACTACAATTTAATGGACCGCCTTGCGCATCATGATATCCAATGTATGAGATGAAATCTTCATTTCTTGGGGATATAGACTATTACTGTCTAATGTGTTGTGAAATATAGGTAGTTCTATACTTTTTGAACTTCTACTGGATTTGCCATGTCTTTTGTTTTCTTTGCTATTGGATAATAATTTGCGCAATGCGGACCCGACGTCGCTGTTCCTATAATGTAATCTGTAAAGATGATTGTAATGAAAATATCCAACATTCCGAATAAAAAAAATGTATTTACACAGATTTAGGATTATTTGGCAGGTTTCTTTGTGGTTTGCTAAATAAATTTTAGCATTAATAGCACAAATTAATTGTAAATAATCAATTTATTTTTTAACATACTGAAGTCAATTCTTATACCGTGCTGTATTTGTATTTCTGCTGTTAAAGCGGTTGCATTTTTAATGCAATGGTCTGTGGCTTGTAGATATTTCTAATAACTTTGTTTAGAGTGTATAACTTCTTCCAATTTATTAATAATTATCGGTCTACAACTTTTTAATAGTAAGTTGTTTTGATTTTTAACGAATTGCTTAAACTGCCTTTCTTCTATTATACATTGTTACTCAATGTAACAGCGAGCACACTGAACAGTTTTTGTTAACAATAAAATGCAATGTTCACTCAAATATTGACTAATACTATGTAGTTACATGTATCATAATTGATGTTGAACGTTCTCCTCTTATTTACATAAACTGGAATTAACGTTCAATACCAGGTGGAATTCCTTGCGTATCAATCAGGTGAATATTCAGTACTGTAGTTTCGATTGACTAGTGAACTACATGCAGTGCAACCAAAACAATTTATTCATTTGACTCTATCTATTTACAATCGGTGGCGTTCTCGTTGAAGCCTGTTGCTATATGCCTTTGATACTAGATTGAAAGCATCCATGTATCTATCCATACACATTGCCACACATTTCTGGAAACACAAATAATGAATTTCAATATTACAGAATCTCTTTAAAGACCAAAGAAAGCAGCAAGTAATTAGACAATAAAGAATGTAAAAAATATGATGAAATATAATTCTTATTTACAGGTACAAATAGTACAAAATTAATTTTTTTTATCACTACACTTGCATCACATAGGTGTGCAATAAGAATTGTTTAAAAATATATTGAAAAATGTAATTCTGATTACACTAGAAGGAGAATAATACAAGTGCCTGGAAGATAAAGTAAAGAGTATGTATATACAAACTAGAAAGAGGTTAGTTTTAGATTTATGAACCGCTTACCTGCTCGGAACTATCCAGCGAGGTGCCAGGCTTCGAGATACATTTTTTAAAACATTTTTCAGTCATTTTCTGTAATTATGCGGAGAAACATATCGGATTCATTCAGAATAATCGCGCTGTAAGGACAAAAAATTATGCAATGTTACCGTGAGTAGTTCCTGAGCATTGGCAACAGCAATCTGTTGCTTAACCTGTTCCATTATTTCGTCTTTTTGAATGCCAGATAAATTTCCTGTTTGTAACGAATCCATCTTCGTGTGAAATAATTTGTACTCGTAGTAAAGGTTCAAAGGGTAAACGCTTTTAGCGTTTTCTTTATAAAATCCTCGCCGGTACTTCGGAAAAGCGGAAGCACGTGAAGTCAGAGATGATACTTATCGATATATATCTAGGGAAAAATTAACTTGCACGGCTGCCAAGACAGCAGCACAGTACAAACCTAGATTTTTTATTAATCAATTGTTACATTGCGCGCTGAACAAGCGTCAATTGTTGAATCCATTTATATAATGTGATCATTGTGATCAATAATTAATAAGTGAAATACACCTTTAAATAATAAAAAATCAAATCCACAGATGAAACTGTGTACCAACAGAAAATGCACGATGAGAAAGAAATAAAATCTTATTGTAAGTACATTTCTTACGTAAATGATAAGCACATAAAATATATATTCCTTTTGACTTTTAGTACAAACAATATTTGATAAAATTCGAATCGCAAGTGCTGTAGCAGTAATAAAGACATTGCCGACAGGCGAGACTCCACAAGCTTATGCAGAAAAACTGCACAATACATTCAAAACGTCGTGGAAAAATGAAAGTACATTTTTTAAATCTATTTTTATTCGAATCTTGTAATATGCATGTTATTTTATGAGCGTATATCTTTTTTATCCATATTTAGGATAATACAACCAATTCGATCGACCGGAAGATTGTTGCTGATGAGAGAGACAAAATTGTTAAACAATTATGTGAAACCTTTTCCATCGGTGATTCAAATTTATGTAACGTTAACGACAGAGGTACTATTTTCGTATATTTAAAAAAATTACCATGCTGATTCGATGAAAAATATTGTAGCTAGAGAAAAAATAGCAAGTGATGACGAGGATGAGTCATTGACGGATTCAGATTCGTCAATTATGGATGATCTATTGCTGGAGTTAAATGCCCAACATCACACTAGATCAATAGATCTTAGACGAGATAATAATATTGTAAAATGTCAAAAGTGTGCTAATCGTATGAAAACAATCGAGGATCAATCAGGAACCAGCCTTAGTAATTCAACAACTTCCTTAGATGAGTACAAAACTGATCTGAGTTTTATCCAAGCAATCGTGTGGCTTAAATCAGCAATAACAATGATGAAACAAGTTCCAGTGAGGTCAATTCAAAAGGTTTTAGGGAAATACTGGAGAACTGTTCATGATCAAGAATCAGTTGTACAAGAGAACTTTAGGATATTTACCAAAGAAAGTGAATCAAAAAAAGGCCAACAGTTGAACAATTTAATTAATGATAATCAAGACCAACAACCATATTTTTATATTTTTGATGATGACAAAAGTGTAGCTTTGGATGATGAAATGTCATTCCATACTCAAAATAGCATTGACTTTTTGAGTAATGCTAAACAGAATCTGATTGCCGCTTCTGATACAGAAGCTGTTAAAATTGACTGTGTGAATAACTTGGAGAATAATACGGACGACGAGGAGACAAATTTTCAGTTCAGTCCTAGAAATGAAGGCATGAATAATTTTCTGAATATTCCTGCTAATTGCATTGGACTTGGAGCTTATAACAAATACGTAGAACCCATGACGAGTCCTGAGATGAGTTTTGGAGAGGAGTGCAAGGAGAGACAGATTGCATCGGCAACAGATGTTGAGGATAGCGGCTTTCAGAGTTTGAACATAAATTCCAGTAACCAGAATATAGATTTGAAAATGTCTGAATTGTCTGTAGGATTGAGAAAAGATCAAGATTTGTTCTTGTCATCTATTCAGTTTGCTGATAGCAAAAAGTTAGCGACTACTCGGAAAAGCCATAGTGATGCACGTGAACTTTTAAGAATCGAAAAAGTTAATAATTTTCTGATGATTCAAAAATCTTCGGAGTTTCTTACCGCATCAACTTCAAATTCAGTCAATAGAAGAAGCACAGTACCAAATAGTGAAAAATATCTTAAGAGAAAGAAGGATAACTATTCAAAATCAAAAAACAGTCCGCAGTTGAAAAAATCAAAAAGAATTCATGATAAAATATCATCTGTCTCTCTTAATCATGTTTTACGGACTTCAAATACTAATGACGTGTTGCTACAATGCACGAAAACTATTTTGTGTGTTTTTGAAAATGAGACCATTGTAACGACATATTCGCGATATAGTAAATGGCAAGATTCTCTGGAGAAGGAGGCTGTACAGACTGTAGTGAATTTAGTCGATCTCCTACAGGAAGAAAGTGGACCGAGTTCCTGTAAAAATGAAATTGTTCAAATGATAAAGAGGATTTTTGAAAAAATTCTAAACAGTCAAAATAAGGTCAGTATATTCGCGCGAATAAATCGAGATTACTTAAGAGTTATTTAGAACATTATTACCCCTAGATAACAATTTCGGAACATCACATATCAATTATTTTGGAATTCTGCAATTCTTTTGTGATATGCCATGAGACTGTGGATTATTTAATTATGAGATCAAAAGATTTGACGGAAGTTGTTTCAAGAAGAATGGACGAAGATCAGAACCTTATAGAAACACTGAATACCCTGGAAAGATCTTGTCTTCTTTTTCACGGTTTGGAAACAGTCCTTAGAAAATACAAAAAAATCGCTCCTGAATGTCGTATAATTAAACCCAGTGACAGCACTAGAATACCAGCAGTGACTGAGCTGTGGAAAAAAAGATGGGGATGTAATAAAATTCAACAGAATACAAGAAACAAGGATGAAAATCAAGTAGAATTTTGGATGGAAATTTTGGAAAAATTGGCAGTTGCCAGTACAGACAATTATCCACAGATTGCAGTATCAGTATGGCAATGCATATCTATATTAAGATCCGACGACAAGATTAAAGTATAAATAAGTTTATAAATATATAATTACGTATAACATACATTTGTACAAACGACAAAATGTCCAAATTATTTATCAAATTAATAAGTTAACACCTTTACGGTTTATTGTAAGAATGAACAATATGAAAGCCGACGACGGTTACAATAAAATGAAAATTCGAATTGAATAACGACGAACTATTTTCTATAATCGCGTCACTGGAAAATTCATCATCATCCCCAGTGACGTCCCAACCGCAAAGGTTCTGTTCATTAAGAGGCAAAGAATCTTGATGCAAACGTGCAAACTGTGCAACCTCATACAATATATCAGAAATAGGTGGCAAAGAGTAAGAAGCATTTCCTTTAATATCTCCAGAATAAGTATTAATCTGAAAAGGAATAATCAGAAAAACAATTAAACTCTCGATGCTACCAGTGACATAGAATCGAATTAATCTAATGCAAAATAAAATGTACAACCTTTATCGCGTATACATTGGTTTCCGTATTTTTGTAGACCTCAAAGATAATTGCAGTGCCTTCCTGAGGTAGAAAAGGGATCCAAATATTCATAGCGTGCAGAAGACCAATTAAATTAATATCATCACCACTATACTGATAAATTTTTGTATTGTTATTCTCTCCACTCATATAAGCAATGGTGTCTAAAATGATTTTTTTCAAGAGAACACCACCGTTCAGTTGTCGTTGTAAATTAGTTTTACCAAGTAATTCATAATCAATTTCCATCATGGTCAACATTTGGCCATTAGGAAATATATCGTCGCTCCAGGCAGGAAGTGTAACGTTTCTCTCGACCTAAACAATATTAACAGATATTAATGATCTTGCGCAAACACAATGGTATTGTTATTGAAAAGTAATAATAATAATACATTGGTTCGAAGAATTTTGTAAAGAGCAGCTACGTCTGAGATAGTTTCCACCTTAAATTTAGTCTCTTCGCGCAAGTAGGTAAAAAGCTGTGAAAATTGTTGGACAACGTATTCGGCTCCAGTAGATTTATCGACTTTGTCCTTTTCCGCTATAAAATTTGGACATAATCTTCCTAGCATCAAAGTATCATTCCATTTTTGTTCGTAAGCTGTAAATACAACATTGTAACTGGGATTAATAGCTATGATGAGAATTATTAGAAATTATTTTATCGTACAGATGGAAACCGGCTGCCAATTCAGGTCTTCCTTCCAACGTTGGATGCCAACTGGTTGCCAGAGAGCGGCATTCACCAGAAGTGCAGAAATTTTCGAAAAATGGCTATCTGACGTTATTGTTTTTGATATAGTAGGCATGTAAATATCGCCGAGGAAATCACCATACTTTTTGCGTAAATAAATACCCAAATTATACATGGTGAGTTTCTCTTTCTGAAATAATCGTAATGAATTTTTTATGTAATTATATGTAATTAATAAATACATAATTATATATATATGTATATAAAATATAAAACCTTACATTAGTCATGTCCATAGTTCCATTAGTGTCCAAAATATAGGTAGGACTCTCGGTTATCGAATCATCCAATCTTATCACAGGAGTTGCAGGTTGATGCATATATACCTAATGATAAAAAATGATTATAAAAATATAAAAATGTTAATATATTAATAAAATTGTATGTCACAATTGAATACTCACGACATGAATCATTTGCAATTCCTGTACAGCCAAAGTGGTCGTTAAAGAGATAATCAGTGCAATACCGACTTTGAAAAACATTGTAATAACTAAACGCTTAAACTTAACTTTACAAAATGGCGCATAAATTGAAAAAAAATAAATTTCGTAAATTATGAAAATTCCAAATAAAAGTAAGTTTAGAATGATTATCGATAGCTTTTTTTAAGTCGTTATACTATTATTATTATAAAAGTTTTTATATAATTTTGAGCGAAGGTTAAGACGGTCATTAAAATTTTATCTAACAATTTCCACAAATAATTGCAAATAATTCATTTCATATCTCAAATAACAGTATCCACTTAAAAACTTTTCCGTTTACTAAATTTCACAAATTTTCTAATACTAGACTAGTCACGAGTAAATCAGAGTTATCACACAGCCTCCGTAGAGATATGGTCGTCTTATCAGTCTCTGAGCCACTGAACTGATATTACAAGTCGTACACGGATTTATTAATTAATAAGGCAGGGACAACCGTCGTATATCCGTTATACAACACGTGACTATCTCTGCCACTTAAATATTTTCTCTATTAAAACCCTATATAATCTCGTATAAATTTTATGAACCATAAATAAGTTCAGCTACATAATATGCAGCTTAAACAAAAATTTCCAGTACAATTGCAGGAATCAGTTAATTAATTTTAATTAATGAAATACTGAAAAATCAGAATTGCACAAACGATCCCACACAGCATATAACATTCAGATACATTTTTTAATGTGTAAGATTCTAAATGCTATTTACAATAATTACGCACATGCAGTGTAGTATAAATTTTGAATGCTATTCTTATAAAAGAATGAAAAAGAAAATTTATTATAATATTTTTGTACAGATCATATGAGACTTATGTATCGTACAAAATTTAATTGTATTTATACAAAGAACCAAGTATACAATGACTGCATAATATCACGCGTCATATTCATGCACAATCAGCAAACTCTGCACACCTTGCAGTCGTGCAATTGATGATATAAATCAATGCTCACATGACGCGTCAGTGCAAATTATGATGACAGTCGTCATGTCATTTAAAGTGGACTTAATGTTAGAGATTTTGTTACGCCGTGAACTTGTGTGATTTCCAGTAAAAATAACACCGAGGTCAACAGCAAAAACAGTATTGCAACGCCTGTACCAATGTTTTAATAAAGTTTGTACGCAACGGTGATTACTTTGTGATAAAAAGAAGTGTAAGAAGGGATACATGGTGAAATGTCTTTAATTAGTTGCTAGGTGCATAATAATGAAATAAATGCAAAAACATAACGATATCAGAGGTCGTCAGTGAGTATTTCATCGTATTTGTAATTATTATTAGTACACAGACAATATTCGTCATATAATGATCTCGAGAATGGGTCAAATTCCAGATTCGGTGAGAATCATTTAAGCAGCTGTGGCGCCAATGATAAAATTCTATATTGATATACATATGTGCAATTAAATTAAATATGATAATACAGCCGTGCGTAATACGGTTCTGTATACTTTCTTAGGTTGTCCATTTAATGATCGTCATTAATTTTCATCTACTCGAATTGATTGATAGTAAACTAAATGACTTGTCTATACATAGTGTAACTATAATTATTTATCATTCTTATTAATGGCTTTGCAAGTGACACCTAGCTAAAGAAGAGTATTTTTAATTGTCTGAGAACATTTTTTATTTTGCTTTGACACCGTTGACTGACCAATTATTTATTCCTTGACAAAGTTGAAAAAACTGTTGAGCAAGATAATTGAGTATAGTATGTAAGTCATGGTTTTTAAATGAATTGGAATTGATGACTTGGCGACTCTAATGACTGTCGTACTCATTACACGGAACGATTGTCTTTTCAATATTTTCTGTACGCCACGGGATTCCCGCTAGGTGAAATTTGAAAATGTTTTTTTAATTAGATGTTTTCGCCATCGGGGAAATTTCAATGACCGTTTCCATCAATTATGGTTTCTTCGTCCAATAAGTACGTCATATCGCACTAACGTGCGTCATATCTTCTTGCTAGTATGAATATCACGAGACCATCACGTTTTCCCTCGGGTTCTAGATACGAAAATGAAAGAATGATTAGTTAATTACATTGAAACTATACAAATGTATCTTGTCAACTATACTCACGCAAGGTCAACGTGAATCTTCGATGTTGATAAATTTATTTAGATAATCGATCCTGTCAGTGACGATATAACTTTTCCGGCTGATGATATGCTAATTATATTTTATTTGATACAATCTATTATCTCTTACGGGATACCGGTGATTAAATATGACTCGTAGGGAAGTATAAAAAAATTTCATTGATAGTAATATTTTATTATGTAAAATATAATCAACTACTGAATGAATTTAATTGTTAGTGCATTGATACTCGTAAGTAAATATTGACATAGATATTTGGCAGGTTCGAACCAGCGATATCAATATTTCTCAGTATATTGTGTGTATATACCTATATAATATATGAGCCCATAATTATGAAAGTGGTCTAAGTCAAAATTTAAAAAAAATGAGTTTATCAGTTATTTCACATCATATTATTTTAAACTAAATTAATTCAATGTAATCTCGAAACAAGAAATATTTGACTTAGACCATTTTCATAATTATGGGCACATATATTATAGCAACTCTTTCGAAACGATTCAGTTCACTTTAATATATAACCAAGATTTCATAGAGTAATAATATATTTTACGTGGCTACATGCTGTCCGTGATTTCGTAACAAGCGGAGGTGCATAGATCGTTTTTCTTCGATTGCACAAAATATCGATGAAAGCTCATGTTTTATCATAAATTGTATTTACCCAAATAATACAAGCAACATGAATAATATACAAAATAAAATTTCATCATCGATACGAAGTAGTGTATACCATTGCTTCTCTTTAATAAAAAAAAAGTTTAAAAATAAAAATTAGCTAACACCGTGACCGCGTTTTTCGATAATGTTAGGTTATCCAAACCAAAGTTTTTGACGACGGGTGGTTCCGCGTTGTAACACTGATTATATGGCCTTCTTTTCGTTAGTTCACACTATACACAACAACGTGAATAATAAACCCGACTCACGCATGTTTTATGTATTATATGTCTAATCGTTTCAATTTGCATCAGGTCACCGAATGATTGATAGTTTCATGTGAACGAACCATTATCACTAGCCGCTAAAGTTTTCACGTAACACCAAGCGAAACGTTATTACGACAATAATTATTAAAATTACAAAAGGCTTCATTCTGGCTTTTCGTATTACTATCCCCTCTCGTTACGCTTGACTTCGAAAAAGTACGTGACACATACGACAAGGGAAAAGTCAGGAAATTCTACAATTTCTATAATAAATGCTGAATATATTAATCATAATTTTAATCAATTGTATAGGTACACAAATAAACAGCTGATCGATTGACTTACTCAAAATAGTTCGCCATGATTCACAGAGGTGTTAGGCACATAAATCATCGACACCATCAATTCCAAAATCTAGTCCAAACGTTCCTGAACGAATAATTATTTATTGAAATATCTATTGACTAGGTTAAGTCGTTCCGAACATAACCAACCAGCCAATCCACTCCCACCTACCGGGAGTTAGTTAGTCCTGCCCGGTGAATGGGATGAATTTTTCGCTGAAGGAAACGAATCGCACTACCAAGCTGTCTGCTATCTTGTCTCTCCCGGTTCACTAGTTCAGTGTAGAATATATTTCATTGGTTGTTCCTCATACAGACATCATTGGCCCACCGAGTGGCTGGCGGAACTTACGAAACTTGAAAATTTCGGTAGGGACTGGGAAATCCCGCTTGGAATCCAAATTCATTCGAGCCAACCCCATCATGCTGTAACACTTCCTGTCATACTGACAGCTACTGAGTCAGTTTACAAGACTGTCAAGGAGGGTGTCTCTAGTAGGGGCTGAGACACGAGGAGGACTGATAAGGTCCCCTATAATATTCACGAGCGTCGCCAGCACTAACCAAACTCTTCTCGAGACGCTAGTCGGGCCACTTCGACGGTCTTCGGTTTCCGATCTTTCGTTCCTCAACGGAAATCGATTTTGTCTTCTTCGTTCAGTCTCTTCGGTGAGTACTTCACGTTTATCAGATGGTTCGATTGTATTTACAAATATAATATCGTAGTAGAGTACCTTGTGTCGGTAATATGTTAGGTGATTAAGTATGAAATGTCCGATTCTCTCAAGTACCTTCATTTCGAAATGGAACATTTCATAATTAATGATTTAATATTTTCATAGTACATATTATGACTTGGGTATCGCGTACGGTGACGTTTAAAATTTGTTTACACTTTCAAAAAATTTATATCGACGGTTTATCAATATTTTATTGTTTCATGGCAGTCTTTGGAGCGTAGGATCGTGCAATTTTATTTTTGCACTTATTAATGGATTTATCTTAGAAGCTTTTACGAGTCAAGGTGTTTGATTTTCAATTTTATTTAATGATACAAATGCGGAGTTACGAAGAGGAGATCTTTATGAGGCTATTATTTATATTTATTAGCAGTATAATAACCGGTTGATATAGTTACTGCTTTACGTAGAGTTGAAAGTACTCACGTTTTTACGGTAGTCATTTTGTTTTATTACTTGACCTAAAAGGTATGGCACGTAATATTCTTTTTTTGCCATATGTTTCATAACTGGTGAAAATAGTTGTGTGCTCGTAAACTCTAATTTTTATTCGTCATAATGAAAGTGTCAGTATAAGTCGTTACGATCGATGAGTGATTTAAAAATGTATTAAATTCCCACGTCTTATCACTCAATCGTTACGCGTATATTTTGGGATTTGCAAAACTATAAAGTCATTACTCGTAATAGATTCGAGAATCTTACTGGTAAATGGGATTGCGTAAGATATCAGCTGTTTTTAATTTCACGGTCAAATATAAAAGTCGCTTCGGCGAAATTGATATCTGAATAATTGATACGATATGGTGTGTGTATTGCGTTGCCTTTTATACGTATCTAATCCAAATTCATAATTTAATGAAAAGCTGCAGATCGTACGTCGTACAATTTATTAAAGAATTATCGGATCTTCCATCTATTGCATAACAGGGTAATTTAATTGCGCTTTTATGTGGCTCTGATGAGAGATTGTTATCCGTTGTACGTTTCATACCAATTATTGTAGCTTATAGATTCCCTGGTACATTAGTGGATGCTGGATTGCGATAATACTTTGAATGACTTTGATGAATTTTTTCAATTTTTTTTTTTAATCTGGAGAAATTTCCCACTCTAATTCTACCGGTAAAATTTGTCACCGGATACGCGTTCCACATAGAATGAATTTGCATGCGATAAGCTTTAGCACTAAAACGATAACTATACTGGATAATAGCAAAATTATACTTCGCGAGGTCGAATTGATTAATTTTGGAAAACTTGAAATACAAGAAAATTTTTTGGCAAATTTATCACACTCAAATACCCTATTGGTGCAATATTTTCTAGTTTGTCGTAATTTGTAGTAATTAAGAGTAAGATACTTATGGGAGAGTTGAACGTGTCCTATGTGACTGATTTTTAATTGTTTAATTCTGATATTATACGAATTTTTATTTCTCAAAATTTCAGAATTCGCGGAGCGACCATACCAGGCATGATGTCAACGATTAACAATCTACTTGGTTCTCTGTCAATTATTCTAGTCGTTAGCTTAATCGCAACCGTCATAGCAATTGAGCCAGAGCTTCGACTAGTCAGCGTGGTAAGTCCAATAGTAGCAATTAATAATGTAAAATTGATCAATCAATATTTTATTGATCATATACCAAACCCGCAGGTATTTAGACACGGCGATCGAACACCTGATAACAATGGTTTAGAAATGTATCCTAAAGATCCATACGTCAACTGTACCTTCTATCCCATGGGTCTAGGACAATTGACTAATGTGAGTAAAATGATACAAAGATTGTACAATCGATGAGAAAAATTTTCAAAAATCATTAAAGCGTTTTTGATTTTACCATAGAATGTCAGATACATATAAATATTGTCAAGTACGAGATAAATACGAAAATTTCCAAAGATTTCTTTCAACTTTTTCTAATTCATAATTCAAGGCGATACAGCAAGCAATGCTTTTTGCATTTTCTATGCCTCTGTAAAAATACATTTCGCGCGTACATCCTGTCCAGCATTGAAGTCTCTTCTGGAAGCAATAGAAAAAATCTACAAACTAGGATATATGTCAATTTTCAGAATGGAAAACGGCGGGAATACAATTTGGGTGAAGTTTTAAGACTTCAATATTCGAAGTTCCTTGGCTCCACCTACATACCCTCGGCTATTGAAGCTCGTAGTACGGATTACGACAGAACTAAAATGTCTTTACAGTTGGTACTTAGTAGTTTATATCCACCGGAAGGTATTCAGAAGTGGAATAACCAATTATCGTGGCAACCAATACCATTTTCTTATGTAGTCGAGGAATTCGATAATCTTCTTGTACCTGAAGAATGTCCGCTGTAAGTAAAAAAAAAAATAATACATAATGCATGCGATATATGACTAAAATGAGAAAGAAAGAAATAATTCGAATTTTCATTCACACTGATTTCATTTCCTCAGGTATTTGGCAGAGTACGAAAGGGTGAAGAAGACGCCGGAAGTGAGAAAGAGGGTTTCCGTTTTTGATGATTTAATGAAAAACTTGACATTATTGACCGGAAAACAGATTAGCAACACTTTAGATCTTTACTACCTCTATCATACTTTCGTGGCTGAATCTTCAATGGGTCTTACACTGCCAGATTGGGCGAATGATATTTTTCCCCATGGAGATCTTTTCGATGGTACTGTACTTGAGTATGATATTATTAGTTATAACACAGTATTGAAGAGGCTCAATGGAGGTGAGAATAATTTTAAACAAATTGTCCTACTAAAACCTAGGATTGTTTTTGATAAATAATTTATTACTTGACAGGAATGCTCGTGCGCAAGATCAGTGAAGATATGGCCGCTTCCGCTGATGGCAGTCTTGAGAAAGGTCCCAAGATATTTTTATATAGTGGCCATGAAACAAACATCGCTGCTGTTCAACAGACACTTGGTGTTTATTTACCTCATGTACCTGAATACTCCAGTGCCCAGATATTCGAGCTTTTAGAGCTTAATAGTACCTATTATGTTAGGGTAAGTCTTAAAAATATCTGCACTGTGTCAGCATTACGTAATTAATCAAAGACTGATGATAACTTTTTGTTAAACAGATTTTATATTATACTGGCATCCCGTCATCATTAAAAGAGCAAACAATTCCGGGATGCGATGTACTCTGCCCGTTGGATACGTACTTAGAATTGTTAACTGACGTGATACCTTCTGATAAGGAACTGATATGCAAGAAAGCAGAAGTGACTGATCCTATACAAGAAAGCAGTGAAACCAATGGATTTTTTAAAAATTTAATTAAAATTATTACTCAAAAAATTTGGCCGTCATAGTCGTAGCGAGAAAGATTTCGAGTTTTCATTGATAAATAATTATGGGTGAAAGCTATAGCTTGTGAAGTCCATTAATTGTTTCAATTATGTAAACAAAATAGACGTTTGCTCGGAAGCATTTTCTCAGGTACTAAAGGACATTATGGCGTTAACGATAACGAAGATATTATACATAAAAAGGATTTACGTGCAAATTCGTAATTTTGCACATTGTCAGTTTTACTAATTCGTTGACGAAAATTGCAGCGGAATTACAACGAGTAAGAGAAAGAAACAGTAAATTAATTTAAGCTGCCAGTAATGAATGCAGGATAAATATAAAATAATGTAAAAATTAGAGAAGCATGATTAAGATTAGAAATTTATATAATACTATTTTATCTATAGATATCAACAAGCTTTTGTGTCCCATAGATGATACAATTATTGGAGCCTTAAAATATCATATTTCAGAATACAGATTTATCAAAGTAATTATCAGAACAGATGATAATTACTAAATGCACCGATTGTAAGTTCAGACCCAAAGATTACATATTATTGTCGATTATAGATTTTATAAGAAAATTAACATTATTCCGGATGAAATCAAAGTCCACGGTTAAATAATGACACTTTGATAACGCATTTACTTTTCCTTTGTGCTTGTCAGGCTACTGCAGGCCGTACAAAGTGCTTCTTTTGTTATTCAGTATTCATTTATTAGGATATACTACGGTAATAATCATAGGAAAAAACTTAATTTATTTTTACACATTTTACTTATAAGTATTGTATTTCTCCCTATTTTTTTATCAGAGAAATTTTTATTGTTAAAAAATCTAATTTAAATCAGTATAAAATACATACAATAGAAAATTAAAACAATACTGTAATCAGTTAATTCTTTCATCAAAGAAAGTCAATGCTATTTAACTTAAATATAATTACCATTCATACATAAACACACTCTCACCCTATAATTTACTACTTAACTATAGATTAATAATTCAAAATTTCTGAAACTTGTCAATTATACAAGAGTCGTTTAAAGACATTTCAAAATTCAAACGACCGTCTTAATTCCTGGAAAAATACGATAAAACATAATAAATAAGAATATACTTATATAAGTTTTATCTTATCTTTCCTTTTATATGCTTGAAGTCACCTTTCCTTGTTAAATGTAGTCCAATTGTCTCGATAAACAGGGTGTTCATTACGAAACCCACTGGAGAAACGCACAGTGCCTTTCATAATAGACACCCTGTATATTATTCCAGTTTTCTTTACAGGTCGTCAGTTTTTTTTTTTGTGTAAATATGATATCTTTGTTTGCCATTTACAGGCCATCAATCTGTCTAATACACATAATTAGACTTTGTATTGTAATTTCATTGCCATTTCACGGCCATTTGTTCCATTTACGAAGTTCTATGAATTCTTAATTAATTATTTCAGTGTTCAATCACTTAATATAAATTGTCCCTATCGCCTTCTAATATAATAAGATAAAGTAACACAAATAATTGTAATATAATTTATTTCAGCTAATATTGAAATAACGGTTACCTCGTGAGTAGCTTAGCTCCAATACAATCTCATTCCTTCAAACACTCGAGAACGAAAGGGACGAATATTATAAGACTATTCAATATCTAAACTAAAGTTCGAAGAGAAAGGGAAAAGGCTCAATAGTGCAACTCGTGTTAAAGATTATAACCCTCTGAATCCCTCGATCGATAACACTCGTTACAGTATACATACGTTTCAGTATACGTTACAGTATACAGGTAGAAATAAAACAAAGAGTGATGACTGAACTAAGGCATTCCCACTTTCGGATTCCACTGTAAATTTCATTTTACGTATAAATTTCATAATACACGTGATATCTTAAGGCGCGTGGCACTAAATTCGACTAACAAGGATTTAAAATCAAATCAGTTCGTTTGTTCTTCTAGTGATTGTAAAATATATACGTAACAGGAATATCAGACTTCGGTCATAGAATATATACTCGAAGCAAAAGACCAGTCCCAAAATATTGTAGTTCAGTTTGTAACCGTACGTCGATCCGTCTACAGTGATAAGTTTTAAGATTGATTTCGTTTTTTTTTTTTAATGATAGAACCTTATATATATGTATACTAGTAAATTAGAGTTCCTGTTTAACAATGACGAATGTCC